>SNQJ01S0120850.1:7612-19462 GCA_010110895.2 Picea sitchensis
CTCTTGGGTGTTGAAAATTCAAGATCGTACTCCTGAAGGATAAAAATCCATTGAGAAAATTTACCATTAATTTACCGACGACTGAGGAAGTATTGCATGGGGTTGAAATCTGCTATGACTTTGGTTGTGCAAAGCAGAATGTAATGGTGCAGTTTCTAGACTGCGAGAACAACTGCAAGGGCTAGTTTCTCTTCGTGATTATACTTCAAAGGTGGCCCTAAGAGGCTTTTACTAATGTAGTAAATGACATGCTCACGATCATCATCTCCTATTTGAATGAGAAATCCTTCTACTGAGATGGTTGATGCCGATATGTAGAGGATATAGTCGCGATTATAGTCGGGTGAACTAATTAAAGGGGCATTAGAGAGTGCCATTTTAAGATCGTTGAAAGATTTTTGGGCATGTTCATCCGAGTGGAATGGGATGTCGTGGCGTAGTAAGCGAAGGAAACCATGTGCTCAAGTAGCATAGTCTAGGACACATCGCCTTAAAAAGTTAGCTTTTCCTTGTAGGCTTTGGAGTTGGTGTAAATTCCAGGGGGGTGGAATTTATGTGATGGCTTGGACTTTGAGGGGATCCACAGTAATACCACTTTGGGAAACGATGAACCCTAGGAGGCGCCCGACAGTGATGCAGAACGTGCACTTTAGGGGGTTCAAGCAGATGTTGTACTGATGACACCTTTGGAAGATGATTCGTAAATCATCAATATGTTGAGTGTATTTTTTGGATCAAGCTGTGAGGTCGTCTAAGTATGTGAGGATGATATGAGCTAGATCATGAAAAATGTATGTCATAGCCCGTTGGAAAGTTGCACCAACGTTTTTTAGGCCAAAAGGCATGACACGATATGCAAAAGTACTCCAAGGGGTGGTGAATACGGTTTTGTATTGATCGGCTGGGTGGATTTGGATTTGGTTATAGCCAAAGAAACCGTCCATGAAGGATAAATCCTCGTGGCCTGCGTAGTCGTCGATAATTTGATCGATGAAAGGCGTTGGAAAGTTGTCTTTGGTACAGGCGTGATTGAGATTGCGAAAGTCCGTGCATACACGGATAATGCCCTGTTTTTTGTTAATGGGTATAGGGTTGGAAACCCATGAGGTATAGGCAATGGGGTAGATGAACCCAGCAGCGCGTTATTTGTCAATATCAGCTTTGATAGCCGCTTCTTTGGATGGGTGTAGCGGTCGTTGTTTTTGGCGAACTGGTGTGATATCAGGCCAGGTGTCTATGCAATGTTCAACGATTGAGGGATCAAGGCAAGGCATCTATGTGTATGACCAAGAAAAAATATCACAGTAATCTTGGAAGAGGGCTTTGTAGGTGGTAATTTCTTGAGGAGTGCATGCGGCGCCAATGGTGATTTCCTCGACGACTCCATTTTTTATGGAAATATCGATTTTGATGGTGGGGGAAATGTTGGTCATATTGCCTTATTCAAAAGCATCAGGGGTAGGGATGGGGTTGTTGAACCAGTCGATATGCCTTGATGAGATAGAATCCTTGGTTTTGACTGCGTATATGGGGTGTTGGTTAGGAGCCGTGAAGGCTTCCTGTGAAAGGAAGAGTGCTATGTGGTGTAGCACATCCCATGAGTAGTCGGGGGTGGTTAATTCCTCGAGTATGTCCTCTTCACAGTAGAATTGCCGGGAATACAAGGGATCGAAAAGAGTGATATCAGTGACTGTCACCGTGTGGTTGTCCTCTAGTGATGAAGAAGCAGGGGGAATGACACAATGAGATTGCGATGGTTCGCTTGACATAAACCAAATATCGAGATACTGAGGATTATAAGTGGTAGTTGGGCATAAAATTTCCATGGGGAAATGAACGGGAGAATTGGGGGGATTTGGGGGTAAATCCTCGTATAAGTCATCCAAGAACCATGGAGGAATAGGGAGTGCTTATGGTTCAGGAGAAACAATATGAAGAATCTCTAGTGATGGGGTAAGGTTAATCATCGATTCTATAGGGGGTGCAGGAGTTTGAATCAGGGTCACCAGGCGTTGCATGTATTCAATGATCATAGGACATTGATATGTGAAATGATCTAAGGATTCGCATAGAGAGCAAGGGCATCTCATACGTTCATTGACTGAAGTCGTGACATAATGGATGTCAGTGATGTTTTGTGGGGATGATGTAGTTGGACTGGGTTCGTGCTGGAATCTTTGGCGTACTTCTACTAATGTATGTCGGAATTGAGGTAGCGTTGGGAAATGGTGTGTATAATGGCCATATTCTGAACATATGGCGCAAGAGAATTTGGTTCACAGTCCTTTGCTACTTATATTAGGGGAGGTAGCAGCAGTACTTGATACAGTGACTAACGGTGATGGTGTTTGATTGAGTTGAATTAGGTTACATAACTCGGGTAGAGATGGGCATTTGTTGGTTGGGTGTCCATCTTTCTCACATAGCGCACAAGGAGGTTGGACGCGTGGGGGAAGTGGATTTGTGGGCTCCTTCTTCTTTCGCCTGCCCCCAACTGTGGCAGGGAGGTTAGTGAGTGGGGGTGTAGGGGGTATGGTGGGAGTGAGTATGGGAATCTGCATCAGGATTCCTTCTGTTTGGGGAGGGAGGGATGGTTGGGGAACCATCTCTGGTGGATGTAAATAGCAAACTGGGATTGCCAACACCATATTAGGGAGGGTAAGCGTTGAGGCTACTTGGAAAGATTGTATGCCTGGCGGAGGGTAAAAGAAGGGGATTTCAGTAATGGCTTGGGGAATTGTCTCCCAAACTGGGAGATGGCCTTGGGGTGAGGTGAAATCATGAACTAGTGGAGTCGACGAGTTTGCAGGAGGCTCATGAGGGAGGAGCTCTGTGACTAGTGGGATGTCAAATATGAGAGAAACCTCACTGGGAGGAAGGGTATCCTCAATGTCAGTTCTTTTGGAAGAGACGACACATACTTGATTGGAAGGATGGATGAGCAGTGGTGCACCATGGTAAGTTCCTAACAAGGATGGGTCTTTGAAAATTCTGGGCCCCATTTCGATGAGTGGGTATGCCTCATGATTAGTATGGATGAAAGGGAGAATGTTATCGATGTTGGCAGAAGGGTTAGGCTCATAATGTGAAACTTGATCAATGGTAATGATTTTCCCATTATGGGGGAAAATCATGGTTCGAAAGACGAAAGAGGCAATTTCCTTCATAGCGTACATGTAGCTACGACCGAACAAGATATTGTAATCGAGTGGGGCGTCGATAACTTCAATGTCGATGAGAATGGTCTTACCCCCGAGTTCGACAGGGACATTTTGGAAGATCCCTTCAGGAGAAGATGGTCGTCTATCATAAGCTCTTAAGGTAATGACATATGGTATGAGTTCCGGGGAACCAAGTTTCTGCCATACTGACTTGGACATGATGCATGTGGATGCACCTTCATCAATGATGCACCCATGAACTGTAATGTTCTAAATTTTCACTGGGATTTGAAAAGTGATGAAAGCGGGGAGACGAGGCTCTCCGTTGTCGAGATCAAATGTGATGAGTTGAGTATCTGCGGGGTCAACTGCCCCCAAGGCGGAAAGTAATGATTTCTGCTGAGTGGGACAAGTTTGAAGTACTTCTAAGACTCACATTGCAGCCATGGACTGTGCTAAGTCATCGACCAAACTGTAATTATGAGCCTCCCTAGCCTGTTGGTTGTGGACATTCATGTGCAATGGGATGCGAGGGATGCGAAGAGGTGTTTCTGTGTTAGTGCGAGGAATCATCAACGAGGGTCTCGTTGGTGCTGGGATTGTTTCTAGGGGAATGGGAGGAGACTCAGCGGGTGCATGGTATTGACGACTACATGTCTGTAGAAGGACTTCTTCCTCACTAGTGAGGAGGATAGTACGATCTGCGAGATTGCTTGGTTTGAGATATTGTCCCAACTGTGGTGGGGTAGGCTGCATGTCCTGTTGGGTGTTCATCACTCCTTGGTGTGGAATGGGGTTCTACAGCACGACTGGGGATGGTTGTTGTACGTATTTTTGTGGGGCCTACTGAGGGGCAGGCGGTGCTGGAAGATGTGGTCCATTTACTGAGTCTTTCATCTATTTAAAATCAACGCTTTGGGGGAAATGAGGAGTATAATGACCGAACTCGCCGCAAAGGGCACAAGGGAATTTGGTTCGAAGGTTATTGTTATTTTTCCCTTGACGCCTGTTGTTGTTCCCCCCTTGGGGGTTCTGCGTCCCTTGGTTCTGGTTGTCCCCAGTAGGTTGGTTCTATTGGGGGTGATTTCTGCCTTGACCTAGGTTGTTATTGTTCCGATTTCTTCCTTTCTTTTTGGAATTATTCGACTGATGGGTTGGATTTTCCGTATTTAGCTGTTCAAAATTTTGATATTGATGAATGGGAGAGGATTGAACAAAATTAACCCCAGCGTGAGGGTGTCCTTGCGGTGGAGCTATGGGTTGTGGAAGGCCAGGAAATGGAAAGTATGGATTATTTTTTGGTAATGATCTGTAAGGTACATAAGAAGGCGTGGTGCTTTTGCTAGTACTTAGAGTATAAGCTGAGGTAGAGGGAGTACCAGAACTTGTTTGGATAGGTGGGCATATTGTGGGTGTCGGCAGTGGCCCACTGATGGGTGGAGAAAGGGCAACCGGGTATGGTTGTTGATAAGGGGGTGGAGGACTTTGGTGGTGTTACACCTCTTTTGTCAAATGAATGAGCAAAATAGAGGTGCTTACAAGCTTAGTTGGGTCAGCTAAGCAAGACAACAGTGAAGGAACGGGTTAGAAAAATAAACATAAAAGACTAAGCTAAGAATTAAACTAAGAAAGGAAAGAACAACTAAACTATTGAGCATAAGGACATAAGAACAAGAAACAAACAAGACTCATGTCACAAATGGAAGGGATTGTATTAGTGAAAATAAAACACCAAGAAGAAAGAGGACTTTGGGTCCCTTCTTTTTCCAAGGGAGGGCTCTTGGACCCCCACAATTGAGCTCTTCTTACAACTTTGAAACTTGAAAGAAATGGTGAAAGAATCCCAAGCTAACCCACTCAATAGGTGATGTGGATTGCCCAAATGGAATGGTGCTAGTATGCTCTTGATGAGAAAAGAGGATTCCCCAAGAGAATAGCAGCAGCATAACCTTGCAAATGAATTCCTTGAAAAAGTAGTGCACCCATGGCCTTGTTTTATAGCATCACTTTGAGGTATTATGMAACCAGCTTTTAGTGTGAAAAGGGGATGTTTAGGGCACCTTTAGGTCTTTGAYCAACCACCCAGTCAGATCCAGCCGAGATTTGGATGTCAAATCAACTTGGAAGCTGAATCAGAAGTGGGTGGGAGGTCGACCAATMTCATAAATGCATCGTTCTCAGGTGTGTGTGGCTTTTAGCGTCCATAGTCGCGSATCATGTGCATGTGCGCTTTTCCTGCATTTCTGGATGGCGCATGTGCACACGCGCCCTGTGTAGTCATAGCGCATATTGATTTTATAACTGGTTGTATAGTTTTGGACCTTTTGGAAATGCTTTTTGGTAATTTTAGTTCATGGGTGGACTCATAGTTGTTTGAAGGTGTTGGATTCTTGTAACCATTTGTGGACGAAATTTCAGTGATAACAGGTGGTATACAAAGAGTGTGATTCTAGATCCCATATATGATCAGATGAAGTTCGTTGTTGAAAAAAATAAGGATGAGGTTGTGGGGGTCATTATGACCTATATCTCGTGGGAGATTCAGTTCCATATCAGTTGAATCAAATGCTTTCATCAAGTATTGAAGAAGTTGAAGTCCCTGTTTGAAACAGTTGATGAAAGCCATGTTATGCAATTAAAGAAAGAGATGATCTCTCTTGATCGTCATTCCGTTGACATAATTGAGGACTATTTGGCACATGTGAAAGAGCTGCAATTGAAATTGGACGAATGTGGAAAGAATTATCAGAAGAAAGATGCACAAATCATCAAGCTGGTCCTGATGAATTTGAGAACATAGTTCGATGTGTTTGTGTCGATATTCAAAACCAACTGGTAGGCACACAAGGAAGATGGTAATGATTATACCTTTGAATCTTTTTGTAACTTGTTGATTATTGATCAACACCGACTGCTTGATAAAGGAAAGATTGGTGGAAAACATCAAGCTCACTTTCTCAAGAGAAAGGGCAAGGTGAATCATAAGGAAAGAGGATGGTTTGATAATCCTATACAGAGACATGAATTCCTTGACCAAAAAACTAAAGGAAGGACTAATGAATCGACATCTAGTCAAAAGAATAATAATAAGAAGAAGACATGTTAGTACTGTGGAAATACTAGAGATGTGGAATGAAAGTGCTACAAGAAGAGAGACGACTTATAGGAAAAGGTCAATTGACTTGAAGGAGACGTGTCTGTTGTTTTTCGACATGTCGATAATTTCATCTTCAGAGTTGGAACTTCTCAAGCATTGCTTTCTCAAAGAAAATAGGTATTCAATTCTGGATGCACTCATCATATGGATAAAGATGCTTCCTTCTTTGTGTCCTCAGATAAAGTTGTGGAGTGAAATATCTATGTTGTTGATGGATTTTCTCTCAACATTGTTGGTTGTGGTGATGTTTCATGTCGACATGGAAAGATTGTCGATGTCTATCATGTGCCAAATCTCAATGAAAATATGTTGTCGGTTTCTCAATTAACATAGACAGATAAGATTGTGGAATTATGGTCTGATTGTTTCTTCATCAAATATTTGAAAAATGATTAGTCGATAGTCTTTGGTGGGTTTATCGACCCGGAGGATAGTCTAGATAAGTTTTACAACTTGAATCAACTCGACTTTGAACCAACTTCTCTTATCCCTCACATTGATGAATGAAGTTGAATTTGGCATGAACAAATCAAACACCTAAATTTTTGAATTCTATAGTCGATGGCACAATATAATATGGTTTCAAGTATACCTAATTTTTCCCCCCTTGATGGAGTCTATAGAGGATGTGCACTGGGTAAGGATCATGAAGCACCATTCAACTCTGGAAATGCGTGGTGTTAGCGCTCAAAATGTACTGGTAATTTTGAGCGCTTTCATCCATTTGTACTTGAATTTCCATATTCCTTTGGTCTTTTACCCATTGTCATAACCTTTGAATCTTCCATCGAGCCTTGACAATCTTGATTTGATCACTTTTTCCTAAGAATATTCTTTCGACTCTGCCTTTTGACATGTATTCCAAAATACTTGTTATTATTTCCTAAAACCTTAGTTCTATGCCTCTTTATATTTGAAAATAAAAAATATATTTTTATTTTGCAAATTTTACCAAAAAAGTGGTGTGTGCACGAGTGTTAATTACTATCTTAAGAAAAATCACATACTAAACTATGCCAAACTTTGAGTCCTCAAGCCATACTATCCAATACACATAAACCAACACAAGCCCAATGCAAGCACCAAGCCCAATTCCTTTCCACTTGTCTCATAAAATATGCTATGAGAGCATTGGTACATATAAAGGTCAATCTTTTAAAATTCCTAATGCATGTGGGTTTTTGTGTTGTTAAGCAAATAAAAAACAAAACAAAGACAACTGCCAGGTGCCAATATTACTGGTGTCGAGTGTATGAAGTTTTGGAATTTGATTTATCGGGCTACATGAGATCGCCCAAGGCTCCATAAGGGTTTTGAGGTGTCGAGGTTTGCTATTAGCAGATAGAATGCTCCAGGGATCAATAGTGCCATCAACAAACTGATTAAGAGAAAAACAATACCACGTTGTTGTCAAGCATGGAGATGTCATTCATTACTCTTGGGTGACATATCATTTTTTTGAATGAGCAGATGGACTAACAACTGTTTCAGATGCTAGCTGCCAATTCGCAGAAGATGTAAGTGTCAATTAAAGGAAATGTTTACCCTAGTCAAGATTTCGAGTGGTGGCTAAAGCAATCATTCTTATGAAGTGAAGAATACTCAATCTCTCTGCTTGCACTTGTGAATGTGAGAATTAAAGGGTTAGTGAACGCTTCTTTCAAAGTGAATTAAAACACTTACATGTTCTATGGAGGTAACGAGGGCCTGCACCTGGTATAACAAGCACAGGGAGTCTTGGTCATGTTTCTCCAGAGATATCATCGTTGAAATATTTTCAGAAGAAGAACGTAAAATGCTTGACAAATTCAACAGGGAAAACATCACCACCTGGAAAATCAAGTTCTCATGTGAAGCTTCAAAGCAGGTTGCTTCCAGTTCGAAGGACATAGTTCATATCCATCTTCAAAGTCATCAATCAAATATAATGCATCTAATTATTCTAGTTCTATAGAGCATGTTGTTGCAATACATCAGCCTAGCTTATCAACACAGAGAAAGCATGCAACTATAGGGGAATCTCACAAAAATGAAAAGTCAAGTTTACTTGTAGCTAAATCTGTGTTGAATGATACTATTGCTTTTCCATCTTCGCACTCTAAAGTTTCAAACATCGTCCTTACAACCCTAAGTGATGAAGCGCTTGCCCTATTATTACATCTAGAGTTCAACAGTTCTCCAAGGTTTCCTCGAGTACCACGTGTGCGACAAGCTGGCAATATTCCTCAGTTGTCTTATTCTTCAACACCGCCTTCATATACGTTTTTTAAGAGGCCACAGTGTGGGTGATATGGACTCTGATGGACAAATATCTAGAAATACAGTTGTAAGGAAAGACTACATCAGTTGATGATACAAATTTAGGAAAAAACACAAATATGGTGTTTGAAGCCTAAGGCTTGTAAGAACCTTCTAGATTCAACTGCGATAGAGGTAGATGTTACACATGATTTAAATGTGGAAAAAAATGTTGCAATGAAGGCTGCAGAGCTAGATGCCTCTAGACAAGAAAATTAGTTGGAGGAATTACCCTTCTCTACACTATATACTGGAGGGTAAGGTGGTCTTAACGTGACAAAAGTATGAGTCCAAATACACTGGTGGCAGATGGAAGCACACTTTATTTGAATATAGGTCTTAGCTTGGCAGAAATAGACAGTTAGAGTCTTCTTACCTAAAGGCAGACATACAACTTGAATTTTCTGATATTTGTAGTCAGGGCATTTTTCTTATAGAGGCAGAGTTTGACATTTGACAAAGATGACCAGTTAGTTGTTGAATTTTTTATTTGCAATTGCTTATATTCGAGCTCCTTCTTTTGGAATTGATTAAGCAGGGTGCTCCTAATTGAAGTTTAGGCATACAATATTCATCCCGGTAGTCCATTAGGAACTGTATTGCAGTTACCAATACCATGGACCAACAATTGAGGCAAGCACTTAAAGGGATTGTAGCAAGAATAACTTACAAGTTGGAAAAAGTATGGAATGCCTTTTGTGTCAGTGGCAGGTGTTCAGTTCAAGCAGATTCAAGCCTTCATTTTGGTTTTCATGATGATTTCAGACAAAACTAGGTAAAAAGGCAACCTACAGAAAGTTGGTAGCGCAGAAGCAGTTTTTTTTAGTGTTGCATGCTACCAACAGGACTGTCTTTTACAAATTGAAAGAAAAGTCAAAGTAGTACTCTGTTTCAGTTGAATAATGAGTGACTCATGGCCCAGGTGTTGGATATATATCATCAAATACCTCTACATCCTTGAGGAATCTCAAGTGGAGCTAAAGACTTAGAATTAGAAAGGGATAATCATCCCTTAAAATAGGATCTTATCCTATCTTTATGTAATTAGATTAGATTTGATTTGATATAGAGTTATTCGATCCATACTTATAAGATCTTGAAGCTAAGTTGTAAAGGCGGATTTAAGCCCATTGAATTAACAATGTAGAGTGGGGAGCAGTCTTCATGACTGTGGTTCGATCTTTGTAAATTATAAGAAAACTATGTACCGAGATTTATGTTGAGTATATATTTGAATGAAAATTTTCCTCTCTGAGATTTTTTTATCAGACTTCCATTTCTTGTCCATTCCTTTCTGAATATGTGGATGAATTGCATCGTTCATAGTGTCTATAGTTCATTTGATGATTAAGAGATGTCATTCTTTTATTGCATTAGTGGATTTAGATCCCACATACAATTCACTACTGTAATTGACCATTTGTATATGTTTTTAGTGTATTATGTATGTCCATACAATAATGTTCTCCTTTCCATATTAGTTTTAACTCATCTGATCTGTTCAGAGAGGACTTTGTTTGTCAGAATGTGTTCATCATAGTCTTGTCTAAGTGAGGCTTAATGGTTCATAGATTGATCCACCCTACAAATTCTTTCATCCAACCAAATAGTTTATCCTTTTTTTAATTGGAATAAATATGTAACTCATGTGCTTGAAACTTGTGATCTTGTTACATACTCAGATGCACAAGGAAAACCTGGATGGGAGTAGGAAATGCAAATTGAGATGGATTATCTTCTAAAGAATCACACTTTGGATTTAGTTCCTTGACCTCAAGGGAAGAACATTGTGAAGTGTCGATGGGTCCACAGACCAAATTTACCTTTGAAGGTGTTGTTGAGTGACATAAACATCGCTTGGTTGTTAAATTATTTTCTCAAAAATAAGGCATCGGCTACACCGAGACCTTTTCCCCTATTGAAAAGATGAATTTTGTTAGCCTGATTCTTTCCCTTGCTACTCATTTTGGAAGGAATATCCACTAGATGGATGTGAACAGTTATTTTCTTCATCACGACCTATTTGTCGAAATTTTCATGGAACAACTTCCTGATTTTTTGACAGATTCTAACCTTGTTTGTCGACTCTACAAGTCGCTTTATGGTTTGAATAAAGCTCCCCGAGATTGATATGATACGATCGACAATTTATTCCTTCATATTGGTTTCAAACATCGTGAATCTGATCACAGTTTATATGTACTCCATACTCATTGAAATACTTTGATTATTTTTTTATATGTTGATGACCTTGTCATTACTGGCAATAACATTGATCTCATTCATTGATTGAAGAAACAACTTGTTGACTCCTTTGATATGATAGATATTGGTATTATACATTATCTTTTAGGTCTTCCAGTATTACCACTATCTAATGGTATTTTCCTTTCTCAGTCTAAATATGTAATGGATCACTTGACATGTTTTAAGATGGCGGATTGTAAGCCTTATTCTAGTCCTTTTCATTCTGGAGTTAAGATGATTAAAACTTGTCAATCTCCCCATGTTGATGCTACTCTCTATCGACAATTGGTCGATAGTATTATTTATCTCACTCACAGTCATCTTGAAATTTATTTTTCTATCAGTGTGGTTTCTCAGTTTATGCAGAACCCCAGAGAAACCCATTAGAAGGATGTCAAAATAATTGATTGTTATCTTTAGGGTACCATTCAACTTGGTATCAAGTATTTTTGTACTTCATATTTTTTAGTCAGCTTCACTGACTTCAACTGGGGAAGCGACAATGATGATCATAAGTCCACTTCTAGCTAGGTGTTTCGCTTTAGCATTGGACCATTGGTTTGGTTGTGCAAGAAACATAAGGTAGTCTCTTTGTCGACTACAGAAGCAGAGTATTGTGGCACCATTAATGTTGGAACAAAGGAAGTATGGATTCACTATCTCTTTGATGAACTAGATTTTCCTGCACATACCTAGACTACTCTTTTCTATGATAATTAGAGTGTGATTCAAGTTGTTGACAATCCTATTACTCACAACAAAATGAATCACGTTGAACTACATACTCACTATCTGAGATAGTTGGTTTAGGAAAAGGTTGTCACACTTGTTTACTACAACACAAATGATCATGTTGTTGATATCTTTACCAAACCCTATTATGAAGCTAAGTTTATCAGGATACATATTATGCTTGGGCTTCAGGAAGATGCAATTATGGGGGGGGTGTCTTGCTGACTTAATTTCATCTATTGAATCTCTAGAACC
>SNQJ01S0120851.1:27131-43243 GCA_010110895.2 Picea sitchensis
AATCTTTAGGGCATGGAATCTATAAGAAACTCCATGGACCCAAGAGCTAAACAAAAAAATGAGGAAGAACATGAAGATTCCAAGAAAGAAAGAGAAGCCAAAACAACCAGTCATTGTATCAAGAATCATAAGATTACCAGCCTGATATGAACTCACCAAAAGCAATCAATCAGAGGAATTGAAAATCATGATGAAGAACAGTGTATGGAAGACTTATGAGTAAAAGCTTTGCAAGATCCAAAACTAGAGATTCTCCCAGATGGAGGGAGAAGACTATGATGACCACTTGTTCCAGTAGACCAAACATACCTCTACATGAGTCACTATATCATCTGCAACATCCATGAGTCGGAGTTCTACATTAGATAAATGCAAAGACTGTTCTCCAAAACAATTGAACAAAGAGCGTATAAAGAGCAACCTCAAGACTTTGAAGCATACTAGAAAGAGACCCTTGTATGCAGATGGAAAAAGATAACTTGGTGGAGAACCTACAGTGCACAGCAGAAGCGTGGTGAATATTTTCTATAATAGAGATATTGTATCAAGATGATTACTCAGTAGATCAGATCTCATGATGACAAAAGAAGTGCCACATGGATATGTTCCAGTGTTCCAACAATGATATACTTTATTGATCAGAGCTACATGAAGCCTTCAAAGAAAACCAGTGTTCCAGACTGAAGTACATTTGAAATCAAGCATTACATTATCCATGATGAAGTCTAGAAAGGAGAAAGAGGTTCTCCAATACATATCCCCACAGATGAGAAGATAAGCAAACATTTTGGTAAAGCTTTTGTCCAAGATGAAATAATTTGTGTACTCAAGTTGGAGCTCGTGGAAACGACTTCCTTATTGAAAAAGGAAGAGATGAATCCCAGGTTGGGAGGGAGAACTGATATGTATTGACTCATGGACAATCATTTTTCAGTTCGAAAAATGGTCCAGGATGAGCAGTTTCCTTTCCAGTTCGGAAAGTGGATTGAGAATTCTGACGAACAAACATTTTCCAGTTCAGAAAATAGTCTAGATTGTTGATGTACCATAGACAATGACTTACCATTGTGGTTAACACGGGGAGTCGTCTAGGGCAGTCTCTCTTCTTGAGGGTTACTCAAGAAGATTGGCCTGCCTCACCGGACAACAATTTCTGATTGTGGTTAACATGAGGAATGGTCCGTTTTGGAGGTTGGTACAGGACAGTCTTTTCCTCTTGTGGTTAACAAGGGAAATGGTTCGGACACTCATTCCTTAGGGTGTATTGTGTTAGCGTCAGAAGTCACTACTGGATTGCGACAGGAGCAGAGCCCAACGCCCATCAGTTTTATGTCACGATAAGTTTAATGGGTGATCAAAAGGTTAGAGACCCAGGACATAATCACTCTAACTTAGGGACGAGGTCTGGTATGTAAAGAACAAAGGAGGTCTTGCTCTAACTTCAGTCAGTGGGTTGATTGTAAGATGAGCAGGTGGAAGACTTGGTGAGAGGAGTGAGAAAAACTACCTCGAGCAACGGGCCTTTCAGCAGTTTGCAGAAGAAAAACTCTGAATGCAAGATCCTCTTGGTTCAGAGTTTCGAGAAATTGAAGGGTTAACTTCACTGGATCCTCCAATTCCAAATCATTCAGCGTTGAGAAAACCACAAAGACTGATTAGAGGCAATGCAACTATTACAGTGATCCAACCTGCATCATCCTATAACAGATACAACTCGACTGGATCCTCCAATTCCGAGCTGTTCTAATACAATATAAACAAAGACATGGAAAGAAGTTGACATTCATAAGGCAAGAAGTCTCAGATGTTAATACATCACCAACATAACCAGTGCTTCGTTAAATATTTTACAATCGGGAGCCTTGCTCAACCATCGATCCTTCAAAAATACAAAAAACTGAGTACATATACTAAAAAAAAAAACGCCTAACAGAGGCGTGCTCGGACCTCCAAGGCGTGGCATCCAATTAGTCAAACTCGGACGGATATCCTTCAGATGCCACCTTAACTGTGCATGGCTCTTGCAAGGGGGTAGCTGAGCCATTAAGTGTCGAGTTAGCGTGTGCAGACTTCTCTGGCTAGTTGAGGACTCGGCATGGCTTATTTGAAAAAAAATCGGCACACAGGACCATCTCGAGCATACTGCTTGCCAGATCCTCCATACCTTACACTTAATGAGTGAGGAGAGGTTTCAACCACCTACTCCCACCTTCATTTACTCCTAGCAGGAACCAGGATGAGACCGAATCGGATTCGCACCTGGAGATCGCGACGATCCCTTCTGTGACTAAACTCAATGCTTTTGTCCCCTTGTGCACAGCTCTTTCTATTTCCCCAAGTGATCATGGGCCGTGACACTGCGCTTATCCTCAAAGGCGCTTTCAGTGTTTCGGGGTTCGTGGATAGGAAGGAGCTGATCCTTACTCTTCAAAGTCGCGATGGGTGAAATGTTGAGATGGCCTAATTGGGCGTCACGCGTCCCTCTCTGATATGACGTTCCTGAACTCATTCGGCAATACTGTGGGCCCCAGTCCCAGATGCCTTCAACACTTCACGTCTCGCGGACGGGAAGGAGCTAGTCCTTACTCTTCAAAGTCGCGATGCGCGAAGAGGCGAAGAGCCTAATCGCGCACCATGTGTCCCTGCGGGATGGACGGCTGAGATCACTTTCGATACTTTGCAATCTCGCGAGTTGGAGGGTATAGCTCTTTTTATTGTCAGCGCCCTCCACATGTAACCATTGTCCAGGGCTTAAGTGATAGAGCCTCTCGCAACTCGTGACCTCGCGAGTTGGAGTGTCGAACCTTAGCACCCTCCCTTCGCGAAATCCCAAGAGGCCATGGCGCTTTTCTTTTCCACAATTCTCGCGACTCACGATCTCGCGCAACCAAAGGATATGGTCTGCCCCACCAAACTCACAAACCCCAAGTTCAAGAAATAAACCCACGCTTAAACTGATTGCGATCAACGACCCTCGTTACTTCGCAAGTTCTCCACGGAGAATTATGATCGTTCACTTCCTTGAAAACTTTTGCGTTGTACTTGGCGCGACTCGGTTGACTGCAATTACCCACCGATCGTCGATCTGCTTCGTCAATTGATCCTTGTCGTTGAAATCAGACTGCTTGCTCGCTTGATTTTAAACCTGAAATGGACTTCTTCTATGGGTTGCGCTCAGCGCTTATGGCTGCTGCCTTTGAATAAAACACATCCGACTGGTTTTCAAACCCCACTTCTATGCGTTTACACCAGAGGCCTAAAATCGGAGAGAAAACACCACCTTGCAAGAATTGGCACTAACATTAGGCTCCATGGGGGATAGATTCGTCCTTGTGATGCTCTAAGAACTCATTTTGCAGCTTCAATGCCTTATGTTGGGCTATCGAGTCAAGCTCAAAACACCCCGTTGAAAATAAAGGTCGAAAAGTAAAAGCAAAACAAAATAAACATACATGCTCGAGAGAGCTTATTTATGTACAGTCCTAAACTAGTAAAATCCTTTACATGGGGCTAGGTGAAATCAAATTTCCACCATAACCAATAAAGTAACTTCTTGAATGGAAGATGCTTCATTCTGTCGATGATCACCAACAGATAGTGTAACCATGACAACAGAACGGTTACGCTTTTCAGCTCCTCCTTACAGGCTAAAGTTGGGATGAAATAAGGTGGCTCCAAATTGTGAAGGAAATAAAACTCCATGTATCCCTTCACAGGCTCATAGGACCAGTCGAAAACTCTAGAAAATTGGTGACAAGAGGCCTCCTCTGCTACACAGTTGTTCACGTGTGGCTGACTATCTCTAGTAAGCACAGGTGGGTGGATAGCTATCGTAGGCGGACTGATCTCAGGCGGTGGCTACTCACTGACTGGCTCTATGCATTCTGTAAACTGCATCTTCAACTCTTCCTCCTCTTCTCCATGGCTCTCCCAAGGATCAGATTCATATTCATCATAAAGAGGGACCATGGGAAAGCTCTGCTTGATGCCATGTCGGTCAACGTCTTCATAGTGATCAAAGGTAGAATAAGCTTGTTGCTCATCATCACTAGAATATTCATCAAAAAACGGTTGCCCTTCATTTCTATGATCAACCTCCAGAATAGAGATCCCATCGAGAATATAACTGTCAAAAATATCCATTCCAGGGATAGTGGTAATGAATGCTTCTGGTTGTTCATACATAATATTTTTCTCTTTAATCCTAGGTAAAAATATATCATGGGCAACCTCTTGAAGGAAAAGAGAAGAATCCTCCTCCACAACCATCTCTTCTTTAAAAAATGGAAGGTCTTCATCATCATAAGTCGGGTTGCTAGGAACATCTGCTTCAACCCTATATCCAGGAGAGCCATCTACTATAGACAACATCTTCTCTATAAACTCATAATTCTCACAAGAGACATGTTGATCCTTATGAACATCTAAAGGAATAGATGTATCTGAAATGATGTTAGATGCTTCCGTGCTAGGGATAACATAAGTAATATCATCCAACGCCTCTAGATTTTTAAAGCAAATGCTTTCCTCCACAGTAAAGGCTTCATCACAAACATGGTCTTTAGGGCTGGCAAAGGCTTTATGAAGCAAAGAAAACTCATCACAATAGTTTTCATACAAACACTCAGCTGGGAAGTAATCTTTACAAAATGAATTGAAAGCTGTATGAAAACCTATCAAAGAATGGATGCTTGCAGTGGGAAGAGATCGACACCAATCAAGACCAACTTCGTTTAATGAATACTTAAAAAGCTTAATCTGGACATCTTCATGCATGATATTAAGTCGATGAATAACCTCATGAAAGTCCAGTAAATGCTCAAATGGTACCTCCGAAATTTTTGCATCAAACTCAGGGAGGATATCTTCCCATTGATCTCTATCTAGGAGTGGATTAGGAAAACCAACTATTTGGGAAAAGTCACAGAAATCCAACCTTTGAGCTAAGATATTTTCAATATCGAGTTAGTGGAGTCGTTCACCGATCCTCGGATTTTGGAGTCGCAAGGTGAAAGATGCGCAACTTTGAATGTGTCTGGTCTTTGTTCACCATCAGAGGTCAGATCCTAATGTTGTGTCCTCCCAGGAAACTTCTCAAGCTGAGAAAGCAGCTGTTGAAACCTTCTTAAAAAATCTCCTCTAGGTCAGCTTTCAAGTGTGCCAAAAGTAGCCATATCTGAAACAGTGATGTGGAAACCTTGGAGTCGCCACAGTGGAGTCGCCAAGTGCACAGTAGCAATCTTGTAGGGCTCTGATGTCTGATGCACCTTCAGAATCAAAGGCTCAATGTCGTTCTACCCAGGGAAAATCTTCAACTTCATCCCGGCAACAACGCTAGAAATGTTAGCGTCATAAGTCACTCCTGAATTGCGACAAGAGCATAGCCCAACGCCCATCAATTTTATGTCACGATAAGTTTAATGGGTGATCAAATGGTTAGAGACCCAGGACAGAATCACTCTGACTCAGGGACGAGGTCTGGTATGTAAAGAACAAAGGAGGTCTTGATCTAACTTCAGTCAATGGGTTGATTGTAATATGAGCAGGTGGAAGACTTGGTGAGAGGAGTGAGCAAAACTACCTCGGCCAACAGGCCTTTCAGCAGTTTGTAGAAGAAAAACTTTGAATGCAACACCCTCTTGGTTCAGAGTTTCGATGAACTAAAGGGGTGACTTGAGTGGATCCTCCAATTCCAAATCATTCAACGTTGAGAAAACCACAAGGACCGATTAGAGACAATGCAACTGTTATAGTGATCCAACCTACATCATCCTATAAAAGATACAACTCGACTGGATCCTCCAATTTCGAGTTGTTCTAATATAGTATAAACAAATACATGGAAAGAAGCCGACATTCATAAGGCAAGAAGTCTCATATGTTAATACATCACCAGAATAACCAGTGCTTCGTTAAAGCTTTTACAATCGGGAGCCTTGGTCAACCATCGATCCTTCAAAAATAAAAAAATTGAGTACATATACTCAAAAAAAAAAAAACGCCTAACAGAGGCGCGCTTGGACCTCCAAGGCGTGGCGTCCCTTCAGTCAAACTCGGACGGATATCCTTCGCCAGACGCCACCTTAACTGTGCATCGCTCTTACAAGGGGGTAGTTGAGCCATTAAGTGCCGAGTTAGCGTGTGCAAACTTCTTTGGCTAGTCGAGGACTCGACATGGCTTCTTTGAAAATAAAATTGGCACACAGGACCGTCTCGGGTAGACTGCTTGCCAGATCCTCCATACCTTACACTTAATGAGTGNCCCCTCGTGCACAGCTCTTTCTATTTCCCCAAGTGATTACGGGTCATGACCCTGTGCTTATCCTCAAAGGCGCTTTTGGCGTTTCGGGGTTCATGGATAGGAAGGAGCTGATCGTTGCTCTTCAAAGTCGCAATGGGCGAAATGCCGAGATGGCCTATTTGGGCGCCACGCATCCCTCTCTGATTTGACATTCCTGAACCCATTCAACGATACTGTGGGCCCTAGTCCCAGATGCCTTCGACACTTTGCATCTTGCGGATGGGAAGGAGCTAGTCCGTACTCTTCAAAGTCACGATGCGCGAAGAGGCAAAGAGCCTAATCATGCACCACGTGTCCCTGCAGGATGGACGACTGAGATCACTTTCGGTATTTCGTAATCTCGCGAGTTGGAGGGTAGAGCCTTCGTGCTCCCCTTTTACGAAGTCCCGAGACACGAGATGGCGATATGGGTATAACTCTTTTTATTGTCGGCGCCCTCCACACGTAACCGTTGGCCAGGGCTTAAGTGCTAGCGCCTCTCACAACTCGCAACCTCTCGAGTTGGAGTGTCGAACCTTGGCACCCTCCCTTCACGAAATCTCGAGAGGCGATGGTTCTTTTCCTTTCCACAATTCTCGCGACTCGTGATCTCACGCAACCAAAGGATATGGTCCGCCCTCCGAACTCACCAACCCCGAGTTCAAGAGATAAAACCATGCTTAAACTGATCGCGATCAACGACCCTCGTTACTTCGTGAGTTCTCCATGGAGAATTTCGATCGTTCACTTCCTTGAAAACTTTTGCGCTATACTTGGCATGACTCGGTTGACTGCAATTACCCACCGATCGTCGATCTACTTCACCAATTGATCCTTGTTGTTGAAATCAGATTGCTTGCTCGCTTTATTTTAAGCCCGAAATGGACTTCTTCTGTGGGCTGCGCTCGACGCTTATGGCGACGGCCTTTGAATAAAACACATCCGACTGGTTTTCAAACCCCACTTCTATGCGTTTACACAAGAGGCCTAAAATCGGAGAGAAAACACCACCTTGCAAGAATTGGCACTAACATATTGATTCTCTCCAGGTTGCACTTTGTTTAGTGCCGTAGGAATGGCCCAGGGTGGGGAATGGTCCAAGCTCAACAATCAGGAACATGCATTCCTTAGGGCAGATTCATTCTCCCCTGGTTACACTTTGTTTAGTGTCGGAGGAATGGCCTAGGGTGAGGAATGGTCCAGACTCAGAAATCAGAACAATCATTCTTCCTTGCTTGAGAAGAATAGTCCAGATAGCTCATCATTGATGTCTTACTTTTGAGGGTAGATGCTCTTCCGAGATATCAAAGATGTGAGTGGAAGAATGGCCCAAATGATTCGGTTTATATCATAACATCATTTCTGTGCAGGTTGATATCGGATGATTGTTATGAAGATTGTATGACAGTAGATGTATACTATTGTGGTGGATGTGTTCCACTGTTTGATCAAGTACTTGTGTGTTACTTGGTGTGGTAGTGTACCACTGGATTGTAGTTATATACTACTATAGATAGACACATTTGTGTTCTATTTTGTTCCGACTGCCTTGAAGACTATCAACAACATTGGAAATGATTATCAGTTAGATGGATGATCAAAGGACAGAGATTTCCCAGACGGAAAATGGTTAAGAACATTTACTCTTTTAGGACATATGTCTAGATTAGAATAATGGCTCTTGTATCACTTTGTGGTGTGAGTGACTTATCCAACATCATGTCTAATTACTCAGATGGAGTATGGTTTCGAGAGATGATATGGCTGATGACATTGATGGTGATGATGGTGCTCATGATCTAGTCATGAGATAGTCTATACAACTATGTTGATGCTACCGAGTGAATGGTATGTTTGTGCTCAAGACCATTAGCTATAATACCTCCCTAGCTAGGAGGGAGTGTATATATTATGGTAGCCGCAGGAGGTATTTACCTCCACGTGTAAACCCGACGAGAATAGAAGACTCTAGAAAACAAGAAGAAACCCTAATGAGTTGGCTAATAACCCTAGAAGACATGTCGGCTCTAGAGGATAATTTATATTAGGTTATTAGCCTCCAAGAGAAGAAGTTGGCTAGAAGAATTAATATGTACTGAATAGATAGATACCTAGAATGAGAAGTCGGCCCAGGTAGTTAGCCAGATTTAGTATAAATATAGGAGGCCAGTCTTCATTCTGGTAGGTAGTCTCAGAATTGTAGAGCAACACTTGTGCGCACTGCAGTGCCCAGTTTTGTGCGCAGATTTGGAAGAGAGCTGCCATTGCAGCTGCTGCAGCTAGCAGATCACGTTTGGCTTGGACTATCTCTTGGTTAGGGTTTGGACTATCTGATCAGCTCTTGTTGGTGCGCTATCCTTGGGGAAAGGTGCGCTACCCTTTGTTTGGCTATCTAGCTAAGGGTTTGCTTCCGGAGTGATTCTCTGTCAAGGTTAAGGTGCTCGGAGGGTGGCTTCGGCCTATGGTTGGGTGACAATAGTGATATTGTCAATGGTAAAACGAGCACATCCATTATATTCTAACAAGGTTGTGGTGGTGGTGTATGTTTTGATGGACATTTGGCACTTTTTGGAGGTAGAGGCCCATGAATCTTCGAAGAAAGGCTTTGGTTGAGGACAATTGGCCTTTGGAGGCCTAGCGCTCCCTTCTCCAACTCAACGACTTGACCAAAAGTGCTAAACGTTGCCCAAAAAGGGGGTGATGTCATGTTTCTAGGGTTTCTCTTATGTGCAAAATATGAATTAAATAATATTACTTTTGTAAAGGGGCAAGGTAAGGGATGTTTACCCCTTATCTTGTGTTTTACCCTAAGTTTTGTGGACAAACATGTTTTAGAACATTTTGTATAAATAAAGATCAACTCTATTTCATTTGGATCATAACTCTCCCATCTTTGAGAGGATTCTTGGCTGAAATTTGCGCCCTACTTGGGCAATTTTGTCCATCTCTCTTTCTATGGTTTTCTTTGGCTATTGGATGAAAAAACGAGGTGCTATCTTTCTTGGAGGTTATTTCTTGCTTCTATGGTGGATTTTCTTGGTTAAAAGGAGTTTATCTTGTTAATGCTTGGACCAGGTAAGGAATCTTTCATGTTATTGCTTCTTTTCTTGGTCACAAGGTTAATTTGCTTAGCTTTTGGGGAGTATAAGGGCATACAACCCCACTAAGCCCATCATATTTGTCTTGGAATAATTTGTTGCATAAAGGAATACTAGGAGGAGTAAAAGGGTTTACACCATCCTAAGGTTTTCCTTAGCTAGTCTTGCTTGCCTTGGGGAGTAAAAGGGCTTACACCCCCAAGGAAGTAGCACAACTAGCTCCTTCATTTTTAAAGACTCCATAACCCAATAGTTAAAGGCACTAATCTCTTACATCGGAGAAATAAAATCATTGCATTAGGATACATAGAATTACGAGATATAAAAAATGTTTAAGTTGGAATCGTTTCTACATGTTATAAGCTTTCTTGTGCCCTAAGGGCGTCCTCTTTTAGACAAGGATTTCATTGCTGCAATAAATTAAATGCTATAGCCATTAGGGTTGCAACAAACTTCACTTCCTTTCATCATTTACTCACTTTTCAACCATGGAAATTGACTTCTAAACCTAGATTATTGTTCTATTGGTTATGGGCTATCTTTTTTTACTGTTTACTTGTTGATTTTTATGGTTGGAACTTGCTGCTATAGCAATTGTTTTCTACAACCATAAGGCCGCCCTAACAATTTGCTGATAACTTCATTTGGCAACCCTAATTTACCGTCAAAGTTCATGCTTGAGTATTGGAAAATTATATACTGTTTTAGTACTTCATTGTCCAATAATTATTTGACAATTTTGATGGTTGAATATGCAGTAACTAGCTATTGTTCTTGCTGATATATATTTCCGTTGACTGCTGCAAATAGGGAATCCAGGCTTAACTTGCTTGTCCATTGGATTATTTAGCTTGTATCTTGTCTTTCCTTGTGTCTCAGACAGGTACAACTATCTTCCACAGGTACTCAAACACTTGGCAACCATAAACCACCTACAGAGTTCATTGTCAAGCCACTCTCCACTTAGTAACCTGATCTATAGGGGCATCTCGTCATAAGTATCACTTTCCATCTCATTTCCCCCTAGGGTCACCTGGGACTCCCCCTTGCGTCAAAATTCTTCCTTCACAGAAGCGAGGGAGGGTTTATCTGAGGTGACAATGGGTAAGCTCTCCCACCGTTATCGCCATCCAGTGGATCGGGTCAGACTTTTCCCAACCTATAGTTTGCGCGATAACATGACCATCTTGATCAATTTAGAATTGGGAAAACCCCCCAAGGGCATTGTTCCACCATACATAAATCTTGGATCATGGTAAAACTCCACCGATGCTTGAATTTTTTACTAAATTCTTATTAGATTTTTGGCGAAAAGAAGGTCCATTTTCTACAAGACCAACTTACTTCTTAAACCATCATAGATCCATCTTAACCCCATATTTTTTAAGCATGAAGATAATTATGTCTCTATTATTTTAATCCTTCTTGGTGCTTATTAGCTTCAGGGTTAAGATGGATCTATGCTGGTTTATAATTCAAGGCTTTATGCCCATGGAAATTTGAATCTAGATCATTAACATAGCAAGGTCCTTTCTCAACTATTAGACCACAACTTGATGGAAACAATTTGTTATTCTTACTCCTCACACCAAGTGGCATTTTGCTTTTACTTCTTTCTATACACTACTTAATAATTATGGCTTGTTAAGTTTTGCTTGTTGGAGCTAGTGTTGATTTGTGTACTTATAGCCCACTTTTTACTATTCTTAAATACTTGTAAATATTGCGAGGCATGGCATTTTAATGAAAGTTATTGAAAGCTCAAAGGGGTTGGATCCATTGGCCGAGGAATGTATAGTGTTTTACTAGTGATCAAGGTTCAATTCCCATGAGGGCGTTCGACCCGTAAGATTCCCAGGGGTGCACTTCAGAGGTAGTGGTCAAATGTGTAAGGCTTGCATTGCACTCCTTGCATACACACAAGTGAATCAAATCACACCCTCTTATCCTCCTTAAAACTAAATATTGATTGTGACAACTACGACCATAATTTATGTTGCATAATGAGAGTTTTCCATGACTATTGCGAGTCTGATTCTCAAAGGGAGGGTGCCTTCAACATCTAAAACTGAGAATCCTTAGAGTGACATGTCTTAGGAGTGATAATCCATTAACTCCAATTTTCAAAGCCTAATACAAATATAATTGGGTTTTGTAATATTTTTCTATATACTTTAAAAAATAACTAAAAAATTGATGAATAAGTTTTAATGTCATACTTATAGTCCTTGAAAACTTGCTAAATCAATGTAAACTAGGTATTGTTATTGTTCTACCAAAAAATCATCTAATCTTGTAACAAACTTCAGTTGTTGGAATATGATAATTCCATAACTCTCATCAAATTTTTCACAAACACATTTTTCTACCATACACTGGTTTATGGTTTTGAATCATGGTAAACTTTACTTATACTTGAAATTTATACAAGTTTCTTCTCATATTTATGACAATAGTAACTACTTTTTAAACTAAACTTAATTACTTAATTTGTTTAAACGAGATATTCACCTCACCATTGATGGAATACCTTTCCATAGTAGAAAAGGTGCGAGAACAACTTTATCCCATACAAGTACTCCTTTAAATATCGATAACTCATTTAGTTATTTATTAGGTGAGGCCGAATTGAAGCCAAAAAGCATGGAAATATCCAGAGCGTCCATGGCCGCCCTTTCCTCGCATTCCTATAGATTAAGATATTCTAACCCTCCTAAAAATGAACTGCAGAGGCCATTGAAGATTCACACTCCTTTAATTCGCAGGCATGCGCTTCGAAGCTCACAATTTTACTCCACGTATACTCCAATTTCTAAACCCATTGCCTGCCATGGCTTCCCAAAGATCAAGAAGACGCCATTAATGGCAGAGTCCGGAGCTTACCTGGCCGGGCCTCTCGACAACGGCGAGGAAGACGAAGGCAATTTATTGGACAAAGCTCGGGAGCTTCAAAGCACGTTGAGGCTCGTTGAATGTGCCATGTTTTCGGCCATTGCTGGATTGGCTTATTTCTTGAGCAATTTGCTGCGCATTGAGGTTTGAATCCGCGACCGTTTAATTTGTCACCTTAAATACACCGTTTGTTTCTTCTATAGTTCATTGCTAATAAGTAATTTGAAGCGTAACAATAAATGTTTTCAGCACAGATGAGCTGTAAATATTTCCAGCCATAAATTGCTATCATTTGGTCTGTGGGTTTTATCAAAGTGAAATCTTTTTCTTCACAAATTCGTAAATTACATATTCTGTAACGGTTGATGGTGCGAGCACAATGTGCCAAGACGATCGCTCAGATACCATTGTTACACCCAATTGGAGGTGGGCAGTCTCCATACGACTTTGAATTCGAATACTGTACAATATCGAAAAAATTGTCTGTGAAAATGCAGTACTGGAAAAATTCGGGAGTATTGTCGTAATAAATGAAATCTTTACTTAACGGGGCGCGGCAAAGTTAAACGAGATTATGGGCCCATTTGATTTGATAATGTAATGATGACCAGTCTAGATTCATCCATCCTAATAATTGGAAATTGAGAGAGAAGCCATTGCACACTAATAACTCACACAATAATAGTTTGTATATTGCTCACAATAAACAGAGATACATCAGGTATATATAGTTGGAGTGAGATCCAACTTATTCCACTCTTGGAGGGAGAGGTTGAGAGAATCTCTCAACATCCTCCAACAAACCCAATCCAATCCCTAGACTCTAGTATGCATCATAACGAGGCATTATCTCTAACACCCCCCATTAATGCTTACAATACAAAAAAACTTACAATACTGAAATCACAATTACATAATTTGTCATTTGTTTTTGTCTGACTGGTCTTCATCAACGCTTACACCCACTCTGAATCTCATAGACACGCTCTTTCTCTCCCATCATCTTCGAGCTACCACTTTGACACATTTAAAGTACGAAGCTTCTGACCATCTTTGACGTTCTTGTAGAATTGACGCTTCTCGACCTCCCGAAGGACAATCTTGATACTGAACCATCCTATGGATACACTTCCATCTGCGAATATTTCGCTTTCGGCTATCCACAGTTATCTAGGAGAATGATCTAGATACTAAATGTATTCAGCAGTTAGCTTCACAACTTGACCTTTTTACACACACTCACCAACACAATGATAACCCGTAAGTGTTGACTTTGAAGCACCGAAGTACAACAATAATCTCCAGCTTTGAACAAACTAGTAGACATATTCAAACTAGTAATGCATTCTTATAGCACCGAAGCACTCAAGAACTACAAGCTTGAATTACATCACTCTGTTCTATATTTGGTTCTTCATAATCATATAAGTTTACAAATCACAAACTACAGACCAAATAAAAACTATGAATACTACACACAGATCCAAGAACATTATAGACATCTTTTACTCTAAAATTCAGATTTGCAAATCTGACCATAAAGCCCCGTCGTGAGACTATCCGTGATGTTCGACAACTTCAACATATTGCAACACAAATTCTGAAAGCTGATAAATCGGTTTAATTGACTGCTGAACAGTAGCAGATTGCTGCTCTCCATGGAGATCTGGATTCCTTCAACCAATGGCTTTGTGCACAATGATTTCTTTACATAAATGTCTCTTCCAACACACTAATCACCAGCCACTAATCACTGGATCTCACAAGTTATGATTTCCAACACACGCCGATTGAATATCTGAAATCAAAGACAATGATTTCTTCCACCTGTGACGACTACTCTTGGTAGTTTTCTTTCCTTCCTCTGGTCGATGTGAATCAGTGGCTAATCGGTGGCTTCAACGACAACGATCACCTGGGTGATTCATGGGCAACGATTTGGATGAACGATGTGACCAGTCTTTGGTACATCTACAGGTAGTGGCAGATTACTTATGCATCAACAATGCTTGCGACGACTTCTAATTCTGAGTGATGGCCCTCCCTCTCTCACGATCGGTGCAGTAACAATTAAATCTCCTTCAACAGTGACAGTGGAAAACAGAATCAAACAACAACTCTAGAAAACACATAAAACACTTAAAAACAAACACTTCACTCTCACGCTTATGTACAAAGAATCTAGAATCTCACATCTTTCTGGCCTTCCCTAGTTCTGAGTGATGGCCCTCCCTCTCTCACAATCGCCGTAGTAAAAATTAACTCTCCTTCAACAGTGACAGTGGAAAACAGAATCAAACAACAACTCTAGAAAACACATGCACCGTCTTAAAAACAAACACCCCACCTCCTCTTCACGCTTTATGTACAAAGAATCTAGAATCTCACATCTTTCTGGCCTTCCCATGAGGGAACTGGTTAGAACGTGCCTCGACACCAACTTGGAAATTGAGAGAAGCCATTGCACACCAATAACTCAATAATAATAATAGTTTGTATATTGCTCACAATAAACAGAGATACATCAGATATATATAGTGGGAGTGAGATCCAACTTATTCCACTTTTTGAGGGAGAGGTTGAGAGAATCTCTCAACATCCTCCAACAAACCCAATCCAATCCCTAGACTCTAGTATGCATCATAATGAGGCATTATCTCTAACACTAATCTCTCATCATAGGGATCAAATCACTCAGGTATCAAATCTCTATCTTCTTTATACACCATGATTCCACTTCCAAAGATTTGATTTTTATTTTTCTGGTCACTTGATAGGTCCAAGATTAAAATGGATTTAGAATGGTTTATTAATATATTTATTTAATTATTAAATTGATGTGAAAATAGATTTATTTAATTACTTTTGGTCGATGGGTAAACATTATGGATGATAGATTGATGGACATTACAATCTTCTGCCGGAAAAAGAAGAAATTTTAACGGCCCACGAAGCAATAGCTTATGGACAAAGTCCGCCTTCATACACCCATTTCTACCTTTCAAATTTTCCTCGCTCAAATTTCTTGGATGATGAGCTTCCTCCCACTTTCCATCAGTCTCCCTCACGAATAAATTATTCCAAGAGTTAGTCGTTAAGATACTTACATAACTGCCCCTGCTGTCTTTGAAAGCTTCAAACTCTAAAATGAAATACCTTTCCTCGCTTCCACTTTCTCTCGAGTTGCACGATACACATCTCCTTTCCTCCTCAAGCATCGCATCTATTTGTGCAGGAAGGGTTTAGATACTTGAGTCAAGGCTTAAAACCTACAGAATAGATTCCCACCCACCTGTCACCTCGATGGGGGGCTCTTTCTATTTAGGATGGCTAGTCCAAGGGAGACGTCCCTAAGCAATCTGGGTTAATGAAGGGCTAAAGGGGTAATGGACCAAGTCAAAGAAGTTCCCTTTCACAGATTACTGCCAAAGATGATATAGTCAAGAAGAATCTTCCACTGGATGGCACCTGTTTGCGAGACAAGACAAATAACTAGAATATGTGCTGCAGTGGGTTAGTACTTCAAAAGGATTAATGACTATCTTCAAATATTCACATGAACAATGATCAAATGCTATTATTGACGAAGTCAATGATTGCTAAACAAAGACCAATGACTATTATCACTCCTTCAATAAAGCATAAGAGATAATGAGCATTCAATGGGCACAATTAAGACCTTGTATTAATTCACAATGTAATAACTATCTCAAATTAGCTCATACATATAATGTTGCTGCGTCATATATATTGTTGCTGCAATGTAGATGACGTCAGCCTTATCAATAAGTTATTTTGAAAGGGAAAGAGCACAACGTTTTACCAAACAAGCTTATAGATGT
>SNQJ01S0120854.1:13518-23736 GCA_010110895.2 Picea sitchensis
GGACGAGAGCCCAAGATTTTATCTAATAAAATCAACAAGGTATTGGTTTTCCCTTCGGGGCTTTCTCATGGGTTTTTACCTAGAAAATTCATGTGCAATGTGTTTGGTTTTAGTTTTTGTTTCCACTGTAATGTTTCTTTAAGTAACTCAGCTGTGCATTTATTCGATAAAATGATTATATTTGGAACTGATTGCTGGTTGTTGGGTTAAGGAAAATTAACACGCATTGCATTTCTTGCAATATTTGCAATAAATCTCCTCAGCAACAAGATCGACATGGATCCATGCAAGGTCTTTGACTCTTGCGGCTATGGTAAAATTCCAATCTGCAAATTCAAATATGCAACATTGCAAGCAGTGAATCCTATCTTAAATTCTTAATATGCAGAGTTTAATCTTCAAAGTTCAAACTAGTTGAAGGTTGAAAGTACAAAACTTTAAAGACAGATTTTAGATCTGCAATTTAATGAGAGGAAAACACGGGACAACTTTATCATTTAGCTATTAACATATGGTATACTTGGCTGGGAAAAATCTCTGCTCATCAACGCTGCTTCAAAACTCCAAATACTCACAAATGATCAATAAAAGAGGTGTGAGGCAAATAGAGGGGGGTCTCTTTTTAGCTTTTTGGTAGGGTTTAGGAATTAGATTTTTGTTTTTTTATAAAAGAATGTGCATTTTCCATGCTGAGTCCGCCATGGTGGGGTTCAATACCTACTTGGTCGAGCAGGGCTAGTTTGGTACTGAACCAGTTGAGTCGTGCTTTGACTTGATTGGTTTGGTACCAAACCGCACTCCGAATTGAGTGAATGGCCAAGTTGCTACGACCGCTAGTCAAGTTAGCCGAGTTGACCGAGTACAAGTTGACTCGGACCACTTTTAAAAACACTGGTGCTTCTTGCTTCTCCTTTATTTTAACCACTGCCTCAATAGAAGGTTATGTGTCAAATGTGGTTCTCGGGACAAAAAAATGTGAGGTCATTGAGGTCATTGTGGAAGGTGAGGCTGAGGAAAAGCTCTCACTTCTCGCCACCTCAGATCTTGCAATTCCTCCTGCTGCCAGCTCAATTGTCATGGCCTCCCTCTCATCTCTCTTTTTACCCATATGCTGAAGTGATTTATTGGCAATATGAATGATTTCCGGGGTTGTATTTGGACAAATTCCCACTTGATACCCTGAAATTTGTGCAAGATGGTATTTCAACCTACTGATTCCCCCTGTCATTTTGTTCCCACACAACTTGCAATTCAACTTTTGTTGATTATTCCCTTCAGTGGGCTCAAATCAAGATTCAAAATACAAGAGTTCTGCATATAAAAAAATTAGATTTAAATAAATGGTTGATCTTCCATTAAAAATTGGCAAGAAGAGAGAACCCGGAAAACAGATGGACATTGCAAAACCTATAAAAAATATACAAATGGGAAAATTCTCCAAAAGGCAAATATGGAAACAGCTTATGGGAATCAGTCCCTACTTCACAATAAACTGTTGATGGAAATAAAAGCACTATATCTCATCCTTAGCTAAAAGAAAAATGGTGGAGACCTCCTTTGCTTGCTCTCAACCACCTTCACTCTGTTTTGAAAATGAGTTAAAAAAAGTCAAATTTCTGGTTATAACGCAGACTGTCTGCGGCGTTGGCAATATTTTCCATTGACTCCTGATTTTTTCTTAAAAAATCATGATTTTTTGAATTTATCATGATATTTTTGGAAGCAAAAAACATCACGATTTTTGTAGGTGATATTTTCGCTGGCTAAGACACATTGCGATGTCCACAATAAAATCACTATGTTTGCAACACTCTTTCAAACTCTGTTTTTAAATTTTATATTTATATTTATATATTTTTCAAACTCTGTTTTAAATATTAAATACAAAATTTAATATTTTATTTTTGTTTTACTAAATGAGTTCATAAACTGAGTCGTCTGATCTGAGTCTGCTCTGACCCTCGACTGATTTGGAGTTTGATTCAACAAATGTAAGCATCATATGCACCTGGTTGTTCATATGAATTTCAAAGTCTTTAGTCTTCTGAGAATACAGCTATGCATTGTGCTTGTAAAGTAAAGCACTTGCAATGCCTTTCTTTATGAGCTTAGCTACATGAAAATGCTGTCCTTACTGCATTGTTAGGCTATTTTCTTTAGTCAATGTTCTGACACATCTAAAGTTGCCTCCCAAGTGGGCACTTTACATGCTGATGATTTGGTAGGACTAGTTTTTGTCTGGTTGAGAAATTATTAAACTTGACCTAACTTCTTGTCACAGCTAATAATACGGTAGCAGCTGTAAGCCAGAAACTAGGGATGCTGAAGCTGACCAGTAGTTTCCCTTAATTTGGTCTATATTGGCTGTTGTTATTTTAGCTAGTTAGTTTGCTGTAGAACTTTAGTTTTTGTTTGGTCAAATTATGAGGTTTACATAGGTTGTTTCCTGTAGAACTGTAGTTTTTCTTTTGGCAATAAATTATTAAACTTGACCTAACTTCTGGTCACAGCTAATCATGGGTAGCAGCTGTAAGCCAGAAACTAGCAAATGTTGAAGCTGACCAGTAGGTATTATATATTCTCTTCAGCCTTGAATTAGTTCTTAGTTATCTTTCTGTTACTGTTATTCATTGAAGAGGAAGGAACATGCATGCTATTCAGCAATACAGGATTAGAAACAGAGGAATGCATTCCTATGATATTCACCATATATGTACATTTTTCGAGAACGGGTTATTGCTTGTGACTAAAGATCTGAGACAGCTACGTTTATTACTGATATCCAGCATCCCTAGATTTTCATGCTTCAATTTTTATTTACTATTGCATAGTTAAATTAAAATATTTAATTGCACTGATAATCATACTCAGTATGATAACCATATTATGATTTCAGCTGATGTGTGGGTTCCCATAAATGAGGTTTTCATAAGTAGTTTCCCTTAAATTGGTCTATATTGGCTATTGTTGTTTTTCAGGGAACTTCTTCAGGATACGCAGTGCATTTGGTTTTGGAGCCCGGCAGTTAGCACGTATCCTTGAATGCCCAAATGAAAGTATTATTTCAGAACTTGATCAGTTTTTTATGAATACGTGGGATCGGCATGGGCGTGGGCAACGACCTGATGCTCCTAGTCCTGATTTATCTCATCTTCAACCAGATCGACTGGATTCAGTTGATAATATAAATGACACCAGAGGCCTTGGGGCCTTTCACAATGATGATGAAGAAAACAGAGGGAAGGCTGCTGGACAGGCACAAATTATATCGGACCATATATCATCATTGAGTATACAGGGTGATGGGATCAAATGTGTTCAGGGGCATCCAAGTTCGTTGACTGGAATTTTGACCCATCCTGCTGAAAACAATAGCTTAGCTAGTTCTTTGGATCAAGAATCTCTTGCAACCACCATCGGGTTGTCTGCTGTTTCAAGAGGTGGCGCCTCTAAAAGTACAAGCAACAAAAGCCATCGTCAGCAGACAAGTACATGGGCATTGGACCAATCATCAAAGCATTTTTCAAGGCCTCGTTCAAGTCCTGAGCTTACAGGTGTGCCCAATGAAACCGCTAACCGAGGAAGGAGAAGTCGAGGTGAAATCATAGAAGCTTCGAGAAATCAGGTTGGTTCTTCAAGGTTAGATCATAGTGCTGTAGACCGGAGAAGAAAGAACATGAGTTCCGATTCCTCTAGTTCTTATACATCAAAAGCAACAGTAGCAAATGAATCTCTGGCTTTAAGGCGAAGTTCATCCCAGGAGAACATTGGCACTGGCAATTTCAGCGAGACTTCAAATTATTCAAACAGTTTATCTTCAACTAACCAGAGTCAGGATGCTAACCTTCCTGTTCAAGGAGAAGAGGTTACACAAGCTGATGAAATAATGGAAACAATTGTTCCTTCTCATCATGATGGGCAAGATCTAATTAATTTGATGGGTTTCCAACGGCCACAATTTGTAAACAGGCAGACCCCACAAATTCATTTGCCAGTGAATTTTGCATCTTTTCAGCTACCTGTGCCAATTGGACCCTCTCTTTTTGCTTCAGTGGCATATGCTCCAGCAAATCTTTCAGGCATGGGTCAGACAAGCCTCCCACTGGCTGACACAAATTGGGGACCTGGTGGACAACTGGCATTCTATTCATCTCAGCAGTTTCCTCAAGGTCCTGGTCCTCCTCCATTGCCACCCTATGTACCAAGTCTTGGGATGGGTACTCATGCACACTTAGAAGATCCGGTTACATCTGACAAATTGGGTGCATCAGGATCATATCATGAAGAGGAGGAAGTACAAGATGATCCTAGTTTCTGGCAGAAAGTGGAGGAACATGACACTCTACTTGGACCTGCTGGGGGATTGGATACGAAGGGTGCAAGGGGTTATCATGTGGGTCAATCTGAACTACATTTGGCAAATCATGAAAAGCCTACTTCTCCATTGGGACCTGCAAGTGCAACTCCTGCTTCTTACCTGAGAGGTCAGAAGAAGTTTGTTAAGGATGTCAGAGGGCTTCCTCTGGACGGGAAAACAGATTTAACCGTGCATTACAATCCAGTCAGGTTTATGGATGACAATGGAGTAGATCCCAATCACAAGGCAGTGCCTACAAGTAGTTTTGATAGTAGTTCCACTAGAACCAGTGAAAGTTCATGGACTGGGGCAGCTGTAAGGGTTTCAAAGCTGCCTAAAGAAAAAAGAGGCAGAGGAAGGGGTAACAACAATATAGAGTTTTCAAATTCAAAGCAGAGAGAAACATTTTTATCCTCCAATGGGATGTCAAATAGTGGCTGGCAAGGTGAACCCACAATGGATCACCCAATCATTGGAGATGAAACTGTTAATCAGGATTTGCATTCATTTGGAGCTGTTAATGCAGATTCTTTAAATAACGGAGACCGTTTTTCATCATCTCTTCATGGAAGCAAATCATCCATACCACCACCAGCTTCTGAATCAACTTTGCCTGCTCATATGTCAGTGAGAAACATAGGGCCAATTTCTTCAGTACTGCCACATGTTCAACCAACCTCGATGTCTGGCTATGACTCTGGGTCAGCTATCTCTTCTGATTCAGTTATACATGGTGGTAATTTATCTCCTGTTGTTATGGGCCAAGGTCCCAGACAAAGGGCAATGGATAATGGTGGAGTGCTTCCCTTCACATTTTATCCCACTGGGCCTCCTTTTCCATTTGTAGCTATGCTTCCTTTATACAATATTCCTACAGATGGGGGTAACAGTGGAGATTTGCCAAGCCCATTTGATAGTATGGGTTCTACTGATGATTCTATTGATAATCATGTGGATCAACCTGAGCATTCTCTTGATTCTTCTTCAAGCTATGATTTGGGGGAATGTTCAGAGCAGGCAGATATTTTCTCCAGTTCAATTATGGAATCGGAAGAGGGCTTATTTGTGGATCATCGAGATGAGATGAAGTCTGATATTCTTCACAGTGACTTTGTCAGTCATTGGCAAAACCTGCAATATGGGCGCATTTGTCAAAATCCACGCTTTCATGGTCCTGTTATTTATCAACAACCACTGTTCTTCCCTCCTATGTACATGCAAGGCCACTTTCCATGGGATGGCCCTGGAAGACCTAATATGAGCATGCCCCTTGGGCATAGGTTTCCTGTTGCAGCTTTGCTGCCCAATTCTAGTCAGCCAGTGGGAAATTTTCAGCATTTCAGGGGACCCAACCGATTATATGGTGGCACTGGAACTTATCTTCCAAATCCTGTAAGTAATATAATTTTTCTGCTCAATTGGCTTTTATGTGTCTTTCTGTGTTTATTTGAATGAAAAGTTTTTTACTGGTTGAATATGTTGTTTGTCTTTAGAGGCAAGCACCTTACAGAGACAGACAGTCATCAGGAAGCAGAGGGAACCGGGGTAACTATGGTCAGGATCGTAATGACCATGGAGATCGGGATACTGGTTGGGTATTTATACCCAAAAATAGGGGTGGTGGACGTGGTCAAAATAAATATGATGGCCGCAACCAAAATGAGAAGTCAAATTCAAGGGTTGAGAGGAACACTGAAGGGAAGGGTGGGGAGAGAGGATGGGATTCCTATAGACATGACAATCTTCGGAGGGGCTCATATCAAGTGCAGCATGCTCCTTTCACATCCGGAAATTCTTCAATAAATACAGGTAATTTAAGGCCACATGGATCTGGGGGAATGCCATATGGAGTGTACCCTCTGCCGGCCATGAATACCAATGGTAATGTTCCATCAATTCCAGGAAATGGGCCTGCTGTTCCTTCTGTTGTCATGCTTTATCCATATGATCATAATATGGGTTTTACCCCTGAACAACTGGAATTTGGGTCATTTGGACCTGTACAGCTTGGAGGGTCACAGGAAGGACGATTCAATGATGGTGCTACAAGACTGAATGATGGACGCTATTATGAACAAAAGCATAACTCTTACCAAACCAACTCATCTCCTGGACACTCACCGTCGGATCAACCTTCATCGCCTAAGCAACACCAAAGGTGAAGGTTGAGCTTTAGTCCTTGGGTGAAGTTTTTTCTTGCTCATTTTGAAACAGCACTTCCAAGGAATTTATATCCCTTCAATAATTATAAAAATCTTGTCTTTATGAAATGAATCTGGCATGATATATTAGCTGTATTTAACAGGGACCTTGATTATTTTGCCAGATCATCTACACAACGAACTTATCAGTTGAAAGAAGAAGATTTTCCACCACTGTCCTTTCGAAATCAGTCTGGCAGAGGAGGATCTAATAGCTTCAACATGGGAAACAACTCTAACAGCAGTAGTTCTCATTACCAGGCATTCTTGGTTACTCCTTCATAATGGGCTTGTAGAAGTGCTGCATATCTGTTTTTTAGTAGAGATATTTTAGAAAGCTTGTTGTACATTTAAGTAAATTTCTTTGTTTGCCTCAATAGTTTGTCATTTATTCAATGTTACTTTGTATGCTAAGAAATTTAACCTGGTGACATTGCCCTTTATTTTCCAAGGGCATAGCAGCGGGAACATTTATTTTGTACTTAAGGTGTGCCTTGAAAGGGTCTCTAGTATTTTTTGAGGTCTGCTTAGCAATTTTTCATTCTTTTTTAAACACACTGTAGCATATTCTTCAGGAAAGAAAAATTAATATCATCTTTTCCAATAATGTTAGGTTAGTTATACCAACACCATTATTGTGATCTCGCCTATTTTATTGAATAGTATCCTTGTTGATATTATGATGAAGTTGGCCCGTTTTTGTATTAGTCCCCATTTTTCTTTTCCAGATTCTGCTTAAAGAAAGGATGCTTATTAAGATGTGTCTTCTGCTCTGGGTGTCACTGTGTTGTGCATGTGCATAATCTTATTACCAGRCAGACGATGATGACATTAGCATATATATWCTCATATGACCAGTAACATACTGGGCTTGAAGTTTAAAGAGGATTCAAATTCAAACTTGAAGACCTATAATTGTTGAAATACATCTTATTTCAGTATACCACTTAGACTAAATTAGATTTCAGCCTCCTATAAATATCTAACAGCCATACCACTGTTGTTTATGAGCTGAAATACTATTAACCAAGTTCTGAAATAAAATAGCAGCGGAAATAAATTATATATCAGTAGGCTGTAACCCTCATTTGGCATAAATATCTGTGCAATACCACTTGAAAAAATACACAGAAAATTAGGGACAGATTTGAGGATAAAAAACTCTTTATTCTGCTCAAGGAAAATCTGAATTTATACAACAGCAATAAGCATCAGCATTACAACATAGAATATCTCTTATTTCAGCAAGTCATCCTTCAATACAAACTGTACCAGACTGTAACTAGGGCAGATTGCCTCAACTGTATGATCAGTACGGCCTAGAACAACTAGTAAACCTCCACAAACTATCACAGAAATATATAGAAACTCGTGCCAAGAGAATCGGTACGAAACAAAACAGAAAACTTCAGCAAACTAGCATAGAAAATCGTGCCACTCTTGCTGTATACTCAGCCTCGATTTCTATGCCTCTTGCTGTACGACCAACAAAACACTGCTGCATGACCTCTACTGTAGCTGCTGTACAGACTGCTGAATGCTGCAAATGCTCCTTGGACTGTGTGCCGATCCCTTTCCTAGGGATGCATCTCAAGTCCCTCTTGCTGTAGCTCTTTCCTCAAGCAAATAACTCCTCCTTGGGATGCATGCCCCTTCACTTTCCCTCAAAGCTCTCCTCAAAAGTGCGCCCTCTTTCTCCTAATGAGTTGCCTTTAAGCAATTTTCGAATTGTAACTCCTCTAATCCTTGATCTCCCTTAAGTGACTCTTCAGTTACCCTTGAGATCAACTGTCACGACTTAATCATTCGTTGAGGTCACCTAAGTTAATAAAGTGACCCAAACATCATAAAATCACTTTTACATTTCGAAATTAAAAGACTCAACTTTATAAAATCACTTTATAAAGTCACTAGGAGAAAATTTGCTTGGTCACTTCCGCATGCTGAGCGTTGCGAATGCAGAAGTACCTCCAAACTACCAAATTTCAACACTCCCTCTTAGTGAGAGAGGTACTTCTGGTATCACCACCAGACTCTGTCTCCATCTCACCAGCTGCCATAGCTGCTCCCTCTGTACTAGAAGTCTTCGCTTCCTCTGAACATGAAGCCACTACTCCCATTGCACTGGAAGCCTCTGCTGCTACCTCGAACTGAAGACAAACTCCCAGGAGACTGCACACTCTCCTGAGCATCCATCTGTGTCTACTCATGTCGGCTAAGTCTTTTGAGAGTCTCGGAAGAGGATCGAGTCCTCGGTATCAACTCTCTCTTCTGTGCAACCTGCCCACTCTCCGACATAGAATCTGACTCTAGAAATCCATTGGACCCCAACACATGTCTACCTAACAACCTGTACAACCTCTCATACCCGACACCAAACATCACTGCTGTGTCTGGAGTAGCTCCCTCTGAATATAGAAATACATGACCACAGTAGAATGCCACTCCAAATCTATCAACCTCTAGAGCTGACACTGAGAGTAAGTTAACCATAATCTCTGGAACATACAATACTCCGGCAACCTCCAGAAATCCTCCTGACTCTAGCTGGAATCTAACACTTCCAACCCCCTTCATTGCAAGTTGTGGGCCGGTACCAACACCCACACAACAATTTGAGTTTGTTTCTGAAAGACTCAAGAACACTAACCTCATCCTTGTCATATGTCGAGAAACTCCACTGTCCACGAACCACACTTCAATGTCCTCGAATACTAGGCAACCACTGCCCAAGGGACCAGTCATGAGAGAAAATTCCCTTTCATGTCTCTCAACAAACTCTGCAATCTCTGCTGATGCTGACACCTTTGGTTCTGGCTTCTTCTTCTTTTTGTTCAGACATTGACTAGCGTAGTGGCTAGTCTTGTGACATGCAAAACATTTCACCTTACTCATGTCCTTTTTCTTTTCATTGCCCTTTGCCATAAGAGCAACGTTCTTTTCCCGAGACTCCTATCGGATCTCCTCCTGCGTAAAATCATTCCACAATCTGCTCCAGTGAGGGAGCTTCTCTCTCCTCACCACACACTTGATGAAAACCTCCCACTCCTTGGTGAAGCCTTTGAGGGCATTCTGCACCAACTCTGAGTCAGGAATGACTTCTCCAACCACTGCCAACTCGTCCTTCACCTGTGCAACCCGGGTGAGGTAGGTGGCCACACTCTCTCCTTTGACCATCCTAGCTCCATGGAGCTTATCCCGAAGAGCCATTTTCCGGTTCTCGTTCTTAGCCTCATACAAGTCTTTCAGTGCAACCCACATTTCATTGGCTGTCTTCTTCTAAGCCAAGTGTGGAATAACGTAGTCTTTGACTCCGTCCAAGATGATTCTCCGAGTCTTGGCTTCCCTCACTTCATGAACATCAAGAGCTATGGGATCTGAAGCAGGTATAGGCACAATGGTGTTCACAAACGACTACAATTTGTTCTCTTTGAGAACACTGCTGATTCTAACCTTCCGCTGCAGGTAGTTGGAGACCCCCTCCAATCTATCTTCAAACATGATGCTGGAAGTCATCTTTGTCCACTTGACAAAGAACCTTTTCTGTCTTCTTCAAGCAAATACACCAACAAATCACTTGTTGTCCCAAGTGCCAAATGCTACCCACTGAACTTCAGAGCACCTGCTCTGATACCATGTTGAAATACATCTTATTTTAGT
>SNQJ01S0120854.1:27132-40859 GCA_010110895.2 Picea sitchensis
AAATTTCTATGGCATTCTTGAATATGGTGAAAATGACTTGAAAACTTGGCTAGTCAGTTATGTAATTAGAAACAAAAATATTCAAGAAGCATTGCACAACTTGTTTATTGATCTAAGGGACTTGGAAAGTGACTCTTCAATATTAAAATCCGGCATGAAATGAACGTGGCACCCATGAGGAGCTACATCGAAGATGGTTGAAAAAAGTTGTCGACCAGATAACCAATGAAGGTCAAAGCCGAGGAAAGCCATAAAAGGACATCAGCGAAGAAATGACAAGCCATGGCACACCATCATAGTAAGTTGATATGCATTACATTCTTCTATCTTCATCCACTTATTCGAAGACAGCTTTTTTTGGGGAAATATTCTCAAATGTATTTTGTGACCCAGTTTATCTAAATATAAATATTTGGGGTTGTTCTATGTTGATATTCAATGCTTGGTGTTGTTATTTGGAATTTGTATTTCTTCGTAAAATTAACTCATTTCGTTGTACATGTTCATGTTCTATATTTTGCATGTATTGCAGCTTCCTATATTTCAAAATATTCTTCGATATACAAAATGTAAAGTCGTGTATTTTTTTCTTTGTTCCTTGTAAGTTTGAGCAAAAACATTCGAGCCCAAAACACCATTCAAATTCGAACATGGTTTACATTTGGACCACAAATAATCTAGTAAGATACATTAACATGGATACATTTTAGATAAACATAAACAAAATCCATTTAAACTTGAACCTGACTTTCTCGAGCTCCTGGATTGTCTGCAGGTTGATCGGTTAGAGGACTGTCAAATCCTCATTTCCATCTATATCTTCACATCAGGAACCCGACCGACGACCATCTCTTTCAACACTTGGCCAAATATCTCACCGTGGTGTCCCAAATTAGCACTATCGCATTCTTATCTCGCGTGTTCCGTTATATACATATTGCACCCAACACTTTCGTCATATACATTTTGCACCCAACAATTATGTGATAAAAGATAAGTATAAAAGACGGAAAAGAAGGGTTAATATATTGACATCTGTGATAAATTTTTCATTTGCTCGCAATATATTTTCTACATGTTTCTCGAGAAGTTATATACTTATTGCATATACTTGGAAAGGATTGTGAAGGTGGCAAGCACGGAAATACCTGTGGAAAGCGGTCAGACGGGCTTCAAAATAGGGTGGCAAGGGTTCCTGATGAGACGTAAGGTCTCGACTGTCAAATTGTATATATCGAAACATTCCAGTGCAAAATGTGTAACACGAAGAAGGTGTTCCTTCCATCGTCAATTCAAATTCATTTTGCTTTCACTAGTGACAACTCAGTGCACAGCTTTGCTTATTCGCATTAACAAGCAAATAATGTATTTATAATCTAGTAAGATACATTAATATGGATACATTTTAAATAAACATAAACAAAATCTTTTTAAACCTGAACCTGACTTTCTCGTGCTCCTGGATTGTCCGTGGGTTGATCAGTTAGCAGACTGTCAAATCCTCATTTTCATCTATATCTTCACATCAGGAACCCATCTGACGACCGTCCCTTTCAACACTTGGCCAAATATCTCACCGCGGCGTCCCAACTTAGCACTATTGCATTCTTATCCCACGTGTTCCGTTATATACATCTTGCACCCAACACTTTCGTCATATACATTTTTCACCCAATAATTTCGTGACAAAAGATAAAAGTAATATATTCACATCTGTGATAGATATCCCATTTGCTCGCAAGATCTTTTTTCCATGTTTTTGGAGAAGTTATATACTTATTGCATATACTTCGAAAGAAGTGCGAAGGTGGAGGGCACAAAAATATCTGTGGAAAGAGGATGGATGGGCTTCAAAATAGGGTGGCAAGGGTTCCCGAGGACACGTAAGGCCCCGACTGTCAAATTGTATACATCGGAACATTTCAGTGAAAAATTTGTAACACGAAGAGGGTGTTCCTTCCATCCTCAATTCAAATTCATTATGCGTTCACTAGTGACAACTCAGTGCACAACTTTGCACAACTTAGCGCTATTGATTTCTTATGCCCCCCCTGTTCTGTGATATACATGTTGCACACAACACTTCTGTGATATAATTTTTGCGTCATTTACAATTCAACCTCGGTTATAGAACCCGCCTACCCGGGAATCCACAATCTGAAAAGTGGCTACGCATCGAATGGCTAGCAGTTGGTCGGAGTCACAGTATAAAAGAACAAGCGCAAATGTGAACAGGGGCGTCCGCCAACGCGCATTGGGACATTTTCGGAAAAAATGGCTAAGTAACGAGAAAGAGAGTAGAGTGGAAAAACAAACGAGAATTCCGTTGAGTATAGAAGAGGGAGAAGAAGATCTGATGTATTCAAATCTACAATTGATAATCCATTTCCTAGCAAGATCTTTTATGTATGTTTCAACTGCGGAAAGCGGTTCAACGGGCTTCAAAATAGGGTGACAAGGGTTCCCGAGGAGACGTAAGGCCCCGCCTGTCAAATTGTATATATCAGAGCATTTCAGTGAAAAATGTGTAACACGAAGAGGGTATTCATGCCATCTTCAATTCAAATTCATATTGTTTTTATTGGTGACAACTCAGTGCACAGGTTCGCTTATTGGCAGTAACAACCAAAAAACATATTCAACAGTGCCCATAAAAACATTCTAGCTACACGAGGAAAAGAGAGTGGCTCGAAGTTCTACGAGATTTTCTATGGTTGTTGATCAATTACTTATCAATCAGGGGAAGTGAATGGGAATTTGCGTTGGTTCATTCGAGCTCACGGCATACAAGAAAAGAACAGGGATAGAATCTGAGGTTGAAGGACGATGGAAGATATCGCTAGGAAGGGGCGATGGATCGACACAGCTTGCCCCTTGAACCTGTTACCCGATGAAGAAGTGTTCCCCTAGTGATTTGGCATTACAGCTCACGAAATAGGCATTACAGTTGAAATAAAACGTATATATTAGACTTATGATCGTAGAGCGTTTATATTATATAAAAACACTATATAGTACGGGTCATATGCTCTATGAAATTGAGGTCAAGCGAGCAGTTTCCCCTATTCGACTGCCCTATAGAACCTTTTTCCATTGTGGTTCTCGAGCAAATATAGAGAGTCAACGAAGAATTCAGAGACATAAAGAGTCTTTACATCAAAATCATAAGGAAGACAAGAACACTGACCTTCGGACGGAAAAGCCTAAGGTCAGGTGGGAAGGGCTCCCATTTACGGGAGCCCAACCGACCCTCAGGTTGGCACTATTATAGATCTTGCACCTAAAATTTGTGTCGTCTACAGTTCCGCCATATACATCTTACACCCAAAACTTTTGTGGTCTACAATTCTTCCACATATTGAAACATAGTTTGCATTTCGATCACAAATAATCTATTAAGATACATTAATATAAATACAATTTAAATATAAATACATTCGTGGTATGGGACCTTATTTTTTTCGAACTCGTTGATTGGTCCTATATCATCACATCATGAGCCCAACCAACCGCAGTTCCTTTCAACATTTAGCCAATTATCTCTCTGTGGGGTCGCGACTTAGCGCTATCAGATTTTTATGCCCCCTTGTTCCGTGATATACGTATTCAACAGCAATTTACGAGAGTCTGACCAACCCCCAGGTTGGCGCTATTATAAATCTTGCACCCAAAACTTATATCATCTACAAGTGCGCGATATACATCTTGCACCCATAACTTCTGTACTCTACAATTTGTCGCGACTTCACCCTATCGATTTCTTATGCCCCCTGTTTTGTGATATACATGTTGCACACCACACTTCTGTGATATACATTTTGCACCAAACACTTGCATCGTATACAATTCGACCCCGGTTATAGAGCCCACCTATCCAGGCATCCACGATCTGAAAAGTGGCCAGGCATCGAATGGTTAGCGATCGGTCGGAGTCACAATATAAAAGCACGAGCGCAAATGTGAACCGGTGTGTCCGCCAATGCACCCATTGGGAAATTTTTGGAAAAACGCCTAAGAAACGAGAAAGAGAGTAGAGCGGAAAAATGGTCGAACGAGCTTCAAAATAGGGTGACAAAGGTTCCCGAGAAGACGTAAGGCCCCGCCTGTCAAATTGTATATATATTCTGCTACTACTCGTGAAAACTCAGTGCACAGGTTTGTTTATTGGCATTAACAACCAAAAACTGTATTCGACGTCGATTTACGGGAGCACGACCAACCCCCGGGTTGGCGCCATTATAGATCTTGCACCCAAAACTTGCGTCATCTACTGTTTCATCGTATACATATTGCACTCAAAACTTCCATGGTCTACAATTCGTCCACATATTGGAACGTGGTTTGCATTTCGCCCACAAATAATCTATTAAGATACATTAATATAAATACAATTTAAATAAATATATTTAAACTTGAACCTGACTTTTTTCGAACTCGTTGATTGGTCCTATATCATCACGTCATGAGCCCCACCGACCACAGTTCCTTTCAACACTTAGCCAATTATCTCTCTGTAGGGTCGTGACTTAGCACTAATGAATTTTTATGCCCCCTGTTCCGTGATATATGTTTTTCACACAACACTTCTGTGATATACATTTTGCACTAAACACTTCCGTCATTTACAATTCGACCCCATTTCAATGCAAAATGTGTAACACAAAGAGGGTATTCGTGCCATCTTCAATTCAAATTCATTATGTTTTTACTAGTGACAACTAATATTGCACCCAAAACCTACACCATCTACAGTTCTTCAAATATACATCTTGCACCCAAAACTTCCCTGGTCTACAATTCGTCCAGATATTGGAACATAGTTTGCATTTCACCCAAAAATAATCTATTAAAATACATTAATATAAATACAATTTAAATAAATATATTTAAACTTGAACCTGACTTTTTTTCGAACTTGTTGATTGGTCCTATATCGTCACATCATGAGCCCCACTGACCGCGGTTCCTTTGATCATTTAGCCAATTATCTCTCTGCGGGATTGCGGCTTAGCGCTATCGAATTTTTATGCCCCATGTTCCATGATATACGTTTTGCACACAACACTTATGTGATATACATTTTTCACCAAACACTTCCATCATTTACAATTCGACCCCATTTTAGTGCAAAATGTGTAACACAAAGAGGGTATTCATGCCATCTTATCCCCGGGTTGGTGCTATTATAGATCTTACCCAAAACTTCCCTGGTCTACAATTCATCCACATATTGGAACATGGCATCTTGCCCACAAAAAATCTATTAAGATACATTAATATAAATACAATTTAAATAAATATATTTAAACTTGAACCTGACTTTTTTCGAACTCGTTGATTGGTCCTATATCGTCACATCATGAGCCCCATCGACTATAGTTCCTTTCAACACTTAGCCAAATATTTCTCCGCAAGGTCACGACTTAGCGCTATCGAATTTTTATGCCCCATGTTTCGTGATATACGTATTCAACAACAATTTACGGAAGTCCAACCAACCCCCGAGTTGGCGCTATTATAAATCTTACACCCAAAACTTCTATCATCTACAAGTGCGCGATATACATCTTAGACCTAGAACTTTCATACTCTACAATTCGTCGTGACTTCACGCTATCGATTTCTTATACCCCTTGTTCCATGATATACATGTTGCACACCACACTTCCATGATATACATGTTGTGGACCACACTTTCGTGATATACATTTTGCACCAAACACTTGCGTCATATACAATTCGACCTCGGTTATAGAGCTCGACTATCTGGAAGTCCGCGATCTAAAAAGTGGCTAGGCAACAAATGGTTAGCGGTCGATCGAAGTCACGATATAAAAGCATGAGCGCAAATGTGAACCGGTCTGTCTGCCAACGCGCACATTAGGACATTTTCATAAAAACATCTAAGAAACGAGAAAGAGAGAGTAGAGGGGAAAAACAATCGGACGGGCTTCAAAATAGGGTGACAAGGGCTCCGGAGGAGACGTAAGGCCCCACCTATCAAATTGTATATATATTATGCTTCTACTCATGAAACATCAGTGCACATGTTCGCTTATTATCATTAACAACCAAAAAAACGTATTCAACAGCGATTTACGGGAGCCCGACCGACCCCCGGGTTGGCACTATTATAGATCTTGCACCCAAAAACTTACGTCATCTACAATTCTGTTGTATACACCTTGCACCAAAAACTTTCATGGTCTACAATTCGTCCACTTATCTATTACGATACATTAATATAAATACAATTTAAATAAATACACTTAAACTTGAACCTGACTTTTTTCGAACTCGTCGATTGGTCATATATCGTCAGATCATGAGCCCGACCGACCGCAATTCCTTTCAACACTTAGCCAATTATCTTTCCACGGGGTTGCACCTTAGCGCTAACAAAATTTTATGCCCCATGTTCTGTGATATACATGTTGCACACAACACTTATGTGATATACATGTTGCACCAAACACTTCCGTCATTTACAATTCAACCCCATTTTCCACAATTTACCTTGTAACCTATTTGGCAAGGACTGCGCTGCCACGCAACACTTGTTAATACTTGCATTTATTATTACTCAAAATATAGCAAAAAAGAATGAGAAATTCGATATTGAATATCTTGTGACAACTTTCATGGCATGGTAAGGGAATGACACTCCCCTTCCACAGCATGTCTTATGAATGTAATTGTGGGAGGGATTTCCTCATTCATGGGAGAATTTTCTTTTCCATAGAATACTTTCATGGAATAAATTGGAGAATAATTTCAATTTTGAAATTTAGTTAAATTAACTTGATTATCTAAAATCAATTTGATTCATTTTAACTCCAAATATATTAAATTTTAAGAAAGATTAAATTTTTGGACATGCAAATCTTTTTTTTAACATAAAAATTTAAGGAAAAGTATCAATTTATTTATCAATAGACTTGTCAACTTTATGTCATCCCCATTTGAGCCATTGGTGGTTTTCGCTAGCATTTGTAGCAATTTTAGGGAGCCTCTTGTCATCCATGTTGTTTATCGTGTTATTGTACATTAAGTACCTAATCATAGCTATGCTCTCAATGGAGGAAATGATCGTTTCTATGAAGAGAATAGGATAGGGTGTATTGCCTTTAATTTTGAGATTATAAGTTATAAAATTATTTTAGATCTACTCTATCTTTCTCTGGGATTCTCAAGAGATATTGCATCCCCAAACTTCACATCCATATAAGAGAACAAGTGACAAGAGTCTAAAAGAGGAGCTATTTATTATCCCATAGTCAAAATTCTACTAATTTACAATTATTTCCAAGTCATTATAAGCTTTCCACCCTCCATTTATCCTTTGATCAATGTTATAGTTCCAATTGAGCTTGTGATGAATATCGATTCGAAGACACATGTACGAAAGCACTTCCTCCAAGCTATATTTTTCATATGCGAAGTATCGTAGGTGATCTTTTTGGATTTAATTATCATAACCCTCGTTTTGTCAATGTTCATAGTGATTCATGCACTAGAGCAGAAGCCCTTCAGGATTCTAAGTTGCTTACCGAGGTCATAGGGACTCATTTTCGTAAGAAAAATATCAACAACACAAAGAAGAAAGATGATGACTATACTAGCAAGAGTCGGTCTGACACAACCTGCATCTTCCAAACAATCTTTTAACTTGTCAATGTATAAGCAAAAAAGGGTAGGGAATAGGGGACAACTATGCCTGACTCCTATATTGTAGTTAAGTTCTTCCAACCAACCCTTAGTGCTCCTAAAATTTGGCAATAACACTCTCAAACAACCTTACTGTAGCAACTCTCAACTCGAAGGGAACTTTTAGCTCTTCTAACATATTCCAAAAGTTAGTCCTGGGCACTATGTCAAAAGCTTTCCTAAAGTCAATGAAACAACAAAGCAGACTGGTTTTATTATTGCAACACTCCTTTGCGATGATCTTAAGCATGACAAGGTGGTCCATGGCTAAATGATTACCTCTAAAACCAACCTAGGCTTTAGCTCTTTTTTCATGGATTTCTAGTCATATGTTGATCTTCTTTTCCATAATACTTCCAAGTAGCTTATTAACTAAAATGTGGCTAATCATAATGGTCCTATAATTAAAGGGAATTTTTTTATCCCCTCTTTTAAAAATGGATACAATGAGGTCTTGAGTCCAAGGTTTAGTAAAGTTTTGTTTGACTGCTAAATTGAAGAGCTTGTGTATGTGAGGGATGAGAATAGGCCCTCCCATTTTTAATATTTTAGCTTGGTAGTCTTCGATATCTTTAGCTTTCCCATTTGCGAGTCGCTCAACCCCAAACTTTATGTCTTCTATAGAAAAACTCCATCTTCTATAAAAACATTTGGAATGTTGTCTAGGACAATAGATGATTCATAAAGATTTTTAAGATAGGAATTTCAATCCGTCAAGGGAATCATATCACTTTCTTTAGTTTTACAAGTCAAAATTTCCCTCCAAGATTTCTTTGGATTTAGCTTAGATAGGTACAAAAGCTTCTCTTACTTTCTATTTATGTAGTGTTTTTTTTCTTTTTAATTAAGGCTTTGTATGTATTTATCTTATTAGATTTCAAAGACTTATTAGAAACATCCCTAATGGTTTTTCTAACAAGTTTACATTCATTATCATACCATGTTGATTTTAGGAACCCAGCACCTCACTAATAATCCCAAATGAAATCACTTCATTAATTAAAAGCACAACTGAGTTTCACTTAAATAATGGAAGCATCAACGGAAACCAAACACACATTACACAAGATATTCGGGTAAATATCCCCTGGAAAAACCCTTGCGGGATAACCAGATCTATAATGATTTTATTACTATAAAATCAAGGCTCACGTCCTGGGATAATGGCCCTTCAGAGGATTACAATGTTGCAATTGATAGCCTAGCCCACCTGGTTGCTATCTCCATCACTGGCCCCTGCACCCTTTCCTCGACCCCTGCCCCAGCACACCTGAGTGTTCACTCACTCGTTATGTACCATCATTGTGTCTCATCCTCTCCCCTATGTTTGCTTTTATTACATTGAGTTAACCATAAGTCCAAAACCGTAGATCTTCTAAAGCGATCTACGGCTAAGATCTAATCTCCCGCTCACTTTAGATCTAACAGTTAGGACTTAATCAACTCACTTAAGTTACTAATGCCATTAAACTTAAGCATTAAACTTAATTAATTAAAAGATCATTCAATTTAATAAAAGACCCATAAATTGAACTTTCTAAGGTTCTCTGAGAGGTTACAAAGGACGACTTCCATAGACTAGACACCAAGCCTCTGTGGAAGTACTTGTCCAATGCTACAAAAATCAACATTCCCTCTTAGTGAGGAAGGTACTTCCACCACCCAGAGGTGGCTCTGTCTTCATTTTTGCTACCATGGTTGCTCCCTCTAACACGAAAGTTTTCCCTGCCATCTCGCTTGGACCTGTCTTTGAAGACTTGTTGCCTCTGAACATGCTCCTAGAAGCCTCCTACTACTGAGCATTATGCATGGCCATCTCGAACCATGACTTCTACTGGACAGACTTGGATGGCGGTTGCCTATGTTGGTCGATCCCTCATTGTGCAATGATCCTGCACTCAGCCCGACCCACACATCCTTCCTTTATTGCACACCTCTGCATACAACACCACATATCTCCACGACCTCTTTTTGTGACTTGCTTGCCCTCCCTTGGTGGTTGTCTTATACAACACAGCCCACTATTCACCCAACCCATTGCTTGATTTGTCAGTTGCTACTTTCCACGTGCACCCAGATCTCAACTGATCGCTAGCCCCCAATCTCATAATCGTGCGGATTTTCTTAGCCCACAATCCTGTACAGAAGTCGTACAGCAGCACTGTACGACTGTCGTACCCTCTTTTTTTTATTAATTTACCCAGCCTGTAGCTTGAAAATTTTAAAAAAAATCCCACGGAAAAATAAAATAAAAATATCCCACAACAGAATCGATCTCATGCAATTTTTGTTTCGCCTTCAAAGACTCGACTTCGATACCATGTTGATTTTTAGAGCCTAGCACCTAGCTGATAATCCCAAATGAAATCACTTCATTAATTAAAAGCACAATTGAGTTTCAACTAAACAGAGGAAGCAATAACAAAAACCAAACACACATTGCATAAGACATTCGAATAAATAACCCCTGTAAAAACCCTCACGGGAAAACCAAATTTGTGATGATTTTATTGCTATAAAATTAGAGCTCTCGTCTTGGGATAATGGCCCTTCAGAGGATTGCAATGTTGCAGCTGATAGCCTAGCCCATATGGTTGTTATCTCCCTCGTTGTCCCCCACACCCTTTCCTCGGCCCCTGCCCCGGCACACTTGAGTGTTCACTCTTTGTGTACCATCACTATGTCTCATCCTCTCACCTGGTTGTATTTTATTACATTGAGTTAACCCTAAGTCAAAAACCCTAGATCTCATAAAGTGATCTATGGTTAAGATCTAATCTCTCGTTCAATTTAGATTTAACGGTTAAGACTTAATCAACTCACTTAAGTTTACTAACGCCACCAAACTTAGGCATTTACCTTAATTAATTAAAATATCATTCACTTTAATAAAAGACTCATAAAGTGAACTTCCTAAGATTGTCTGAGAGGTTACAAAGGACAACTTCCACAAACTAGAAATCGAGCCTCTGTGGTTCGATTCTACAAAAATCAACATACCAAAGATTGGTAGTGTTATTTTTATTTTTACACAACATAATACTAAAAAAATTAAACTATTTTAATAATTAAAAGAAATAATTTATTCTAATAAATAAATAACCTCTTTAAAATTATCGTTTAATAATAATATTTAAATATAATAATTCTCAACAAAATAATATTAATATTTACATCTTTTGATTATCTTAATAGACCAAAAAAAAAAACATTATATTCCAACAAATAAGTTGTCTTACACCATTGTGTATTTGTTATCTCATTTTTAATATGCTCCTATATTTTACTAGGGCCAATATTTCCTTTTTTCAAATATGCTTCTAATTTTTTTATTATTAGAAAATATATATATAGTGTTCTAATTTTTTTATTATCAAACAAATGCATATAAAATTATACATTTAATAGTCCATTGGGTTAGCTCGAGTGGATGAGTGTTTTGGTTATAAAGCAAGAGGTATCAAGGTGTTCGCACAAATTTTTACCCTCCAATTCTAAGTTGATATATGTGTTAAAACAACAGTAAAAACTTAGTTAATTAAAAGAGTAGGGCCCCAAATTGTCACTGAGCGAACTCCTATCCGGTTGGACTGGTGTTTGCTAGCCTCTGGGGGAAGTCCCTAGGCACAATGAAACGCCTTGTTGCTGATCTAAATTCTAATTTCTACGTTAAAAACAAAAAATCAGCAAGTTGTTCATCTTGGACAACGTGTAAAAGCAGCCCAAAACGATGAGGAAAAAAGATTATTTTCGCTTGGAGTGAACTTGTAGGGTTAGCGCAATGATAATAGATTGGAAATAAAGAATAAAACTATTCAAAAGATCATAAATAACCACAATGAACAGTTCAGAAAATGACAAATAAAATCACAAATTTACCATAGTACCGCCAAGAAAAGAGGTTTGAAGACAAACACACACTTCTTTATTGATTAGGCTCACAAGAGAGTTGACTGCGCCACACTTGGCAAGTCTACAACCGGTACAATGACTGCTTCGCTTAGAGAAGAGCCACTAGACTAGAGAAAAAGAGAGGAAAATGAGAGACACTATGTTGTTGCAATGAACTGACCAATAATAAATGTCAAGAATCCAATATGCAGCACAATGAGAGCGCATATCCCAAGTGAGAGGAAGAGGATGCATGGGTGGCTAAAAATGGAGGTTGAGCGCAAGAAGAAGAGAGATATGTGAGGAGTGTGAAATCTGTGAGTGTATGTGAGAGTTTGCATGAAGGTTACATGCACACAAAAAGGAGAATGCACCCTAAAACTTAGGAAGGTGCACTTGAAGAAGAAAGGGAGTAATGAATGATAATAAATGTAAAATGGTTTTATGGAATGAAAAAAACAAATGGAGACCAAATTTAGTTTTCCAATGCATGTCTTTTTGTCAAATTTAACAACAGCATGAGTGAGTTACAGGTAGGAAATTTGCCCTATTTCTTGGGGAATTTCCTATTTTTAAGGAAAATAGGGTTTAAATGCAACTCGAGGCGAATTTTAAGGAGTTGATGCATGGCAAGTGGAAGAGTGTTTATACGGAGAAATATACGGCTAAATTTAGGCCTAGTTATGCAACTCCATTTTCTCAATTAATTATTTATTTATGCTCAAGTCTTGCAAATATGTGCCTAAGTGGATGCCACATCACTCTGTAGATCTGCCACATGTCGACCTATGAGGGTGCCACTTGACACTACATGGATGATGATTATATCTACTAAATATAGAACTTTCTAAAAATAGAATCCAGGTCCTAAATTTTAGGAAACTGTCCACATCATTCAAGAAGACTGGAAGAACATCACCATATGTCACTGTCTAAAAATAGAAAGTCGTCTAAATGCCCTCGACTTCATACCCATTAAACTCGTTTTTCTACAAGGGATCTATCTAAATTAGCATGCAAGCCATGGTGTTCAACCTGCTAAAAAAAGTAAATTGTGCCAAATCATCCCAGAAAAGATCCAAAAGGCTCTGAATTTCTCAAGGATCAACAATACATGCTCAAAATCTGAATTCGAGGCCCAAAACAAGACCTGCTAAAAATAGAAATTTCTCGCATGACGCCAAGAAAAGTGCCATCGGACCTAGAATCATGCAAGAACTCTCCCTGTAAGCTCAAAACTGTTCCAAACTGTCAAGAGACCCACTCAAACTGTCTCTCCTAAAAATAGCAATGTTTGTTGTACGTAGACATCTCTCTCAAAAATGCATGGAAACCAAATCAACTTTAACTCTAACCAAACGACCATGTACCGATCATATACATGTCTCTAATGGGAACCAACCTCTGCTTACCACATGTGCTAAGTTCTTGGAGAACCTCATAATGTCAGCGAAAATAGTGCACGCTGGCTTTTAACCCTCAAGATTTTCAAGGGTGAAAATCTAGGGGTTAACACAGGGTCAAGTCCCCAACCACCCAACCAAAAATATTGTAGAGATTGTTGGGCCTCACTCGATGTCCCCACTAGGTTAGGCCTCATAATTAGGGTCGACAATTTACCCCGTTTACCATGCATAGATCATGGGAAAGTACTTGGAGGGTTTTTCGTGAGGGACTCCTTGGAAAAAAAATTGCACATTTAAAAAAAAAACAATATGTAGCTTAGAGAAAAATGTCACTTAAAGTAACACCCAAGTCCAGATCTTCGTTTAATGTTGACACCTCACAAAAACACAGCCAATGCGAAGAACATAGTAAAAATAGAATTATAATATACACAATAAGGCAACAAGAACTATAATGTACAGAATAAGGCAGTAGGAGCCAATACAATGGACATACATTTAACACTAATAAAAACGAAACAAACTAACCTACTAACTAGGGCATTGGCTGCCACCAAACTTCTTGGGAAGATTCATCTCATAGAAGCGAGTACCAACTCAGTTTTGAATCCTCGTATGGCCACTCACCCTTCTAAAAAGGAAAGTGGAACCCACAAGAAATCATTGTTTCTGGGCATGTCGGAAGTAGTCCACCAGCATTTCACTTTCAATTAGTTTCTCATT
>SNQJ01S0120856.1:14359-30596 GCA_010110895.2 Picea sitchensis
AACTGTGACATTGAGCCAGTGTAGTACTGTCAGCCTAGTGCTGTGATGAGGTATCATTTTTACTGATACATTTTTATGTAGATGATGATGGCATTCTTTCGAGAATGATAATGTTTCCGATGAAGAAAACTTCTGATGACTCATAAATGTGCTAGCCAATGTTTCAAGATGATATTGACAATACTGTCCTCCTGATGCCACTGATGATGCAGACCTCTCTCGCATGATGTTGATGAAGAACACCCTTCTTGTTAAGGGGGAGTGTTGAAATAATGTAACTGCGNCTTAATATTATTGTTATTTTATTATTAGGATTAATCCCCATTGTGGATTAATCATGTTGGTAATTGTATAAGGACCAAATCCCCTTTTGCAGATTGGTCATCGGACAATTGTAATAGGTAGAATAAGAAGTCGGCCCCAACAGCTATTATTGAGACCCATAATTAATTTGAAGGTGGGTTTACCCACCCAGAGTGAGAGGTCGGCCCTGCCAGTGAAACCCTTTCACACGTGCCAGTCTTGTATATATAGGAGGCTAGCGCCTCACTTTATCACACAACTCACTTGCTCAGTCTCTTATGAGGCAAGCTACAATTACCAGTTGGAGAGAGGAGAAGAAGAGTGGCACATCTCTTGGAGAGGACTATCTGTATTGGTTTGTTGGTTTGAGTTATCTCTTGAACATTGTATTAGCAATTTATGATAAGGAATTTTTGCCGAGTTTTCTTCCCCTAGAGGGTTTCCCAGGATAAATGTTGTGTCTCTTGTGAATGCGTATTTCTCAGTGATCTTGTTCTTATGATGATCTTATCTATTGAAATGCAAAGAACTATAATAATGGCATAAACATTAACAATTTTCCTCAAGAGAGACAAGCTCGAGACCCAACTTGTTATAGTCGGACCTCATCGGGGACATGCACTGAAAAAAAATGATCAAGAGAAGTTTGCTCTGACACCATTGATATGGATTATTTCGGCATGAAATGAGAGAGGAGATATAATAAATAAATGTATAGAGATATCTCGTATATCCAATAATATAACACAAATATATTAGAGATGCAACCATAAACACAAAGATACAGTAATACACTATTTCTATTATTGAGCGAAATGTACAAAACTGTAGAAATACAGAGTGAAAGACTCACTAGAATGGTGGTAGCTTATCTATAAGAAGAGATGTGACGACTACTCACATTCGCAAGAATATGGTTACAATGAGGTTCTAAAGTCCTTTTTAACATAAAGAAAATCCAAAACCCTAACCCCGGAAGATGAAAAGCCAACAGTTTTGTGGACCCCGTTTTGGGTAGTTTGGTGTATCAACTTCTTGGAGGTGTAACTTTGGCATACAATCTATGTTTGGGGCGCACGATAGCTCGTTGGAAAGGTGTCGTCAAGGAGATTCATTTTGGGGGCTCAATCCAAGCCTTTGGTTATCATTAAGGTTCTCTATCCTGAAAAAACTTCATTTAGGCCCTCAAAATGGCCACGAAAGTTTAGGAACCGAAAAACTACTAAAAATAGTAAGTTGTCAGAAGACTGTTTTGAGTCAGTTAGAATAGGTGGGTTGCCATCGATATCCACCTGGATCATATGGTCTTGTAGAGGTAGACAAATGGAGGAAGCAGATAATTTGAAAGATTGGATGAAAGGTCATCCAGATTCAGAACCTGGGCCTCTGCGAACACCGCCTACGAGACCTCAACAATGAAATCAACAAGTTGATCAGGGTAAAAGGCACTGGGAAGCCTTGAATGTATAGCTTGGTGGTCCTAATTATGCCAAAGTAGGGGCCAAGATGATGGACTTGCAAGGGAACACGGTTTATGTTCCCGATGCCACCACCAAGGTCCCCAGTTACAAATACTTTGGGGCTATGAAATTCCTCCTTGGCGTCATAAAGCTATTTGATAAGCCCTCCAAGGTGAAGAAGATGAGGTATAGGTATGAGATTTACAGTCGAATTGACACCGGTTATTATGGCTATAGGGATGATGAGGACAACATATTGGAGAAAGTTGGGTGGCCCATGGAGGAGGAGATGCTAGCTAGAGTGTCTAGGGAGTGGCATAGGATCAAATTTGTCAAGAGTGAGGCTAGGTTGACAGCCAAGAACAAGCGTGTGAGTGTAACCAAGGTGGAAAAGTTGGAAAACGTTCAGAAGAAGAGCATTAAGCATGCCCAACATGGGAAAAGGCAAGGAAGCACTACAAATGTTCTAGAAAGTGGTAGAATTAAGTGGAGGTCAAAGCAATGGCAAGGCGAGAGGATGTTGACATTTGTAATTACTGGTAAAAGAAGCAATGGACATGATGAGTGCATTCCGATGAAATCCTCAAGGCAATAAAAACTTTAAATAATTAAATAAATAATATTTTAATGGAGTTGAAAATTTAATTATATCTAAATGGGCATATGACTATAAGACCTAGTTAGGAATGCGTACCCCTGGTAAGTTACCAGTAAAGTTTAGACGTAGACCTGGGTGATAGGAAGGGGACATGTCAGTTTCCCGGATACCCTGGTTATAAAATTCGAGGAGGGTAGGGCCTAGATAATTACCCCAAGTCAAGTTTAAAAGGAGGGAATGTTGGGTTAAACTCGACCACAAGCTGACTCGATGAAAGAGTCGATGAGTTAAATATGTTTTAGGTCAATAGTGGTGGTTTTTTGGGCAACGTATCAGGTAAATTGTTGTCAAACTAGAGAGAGAGAGAGAGAGGCATTTGGGAATTTTTTTAATCTTTACCTCTGAGCAATAAGAATATTGATACCTTGCCTAATCGATGTTTCCTTGGCATATTGTTTTTATGTGCAATGCATTGGTGCAGTTGGTTCTCTATAACACATCGGTGGGTTTATTGCAAATATGGTGTCTCTTATAAAATGAGACACGTCGTTAATGCAGACTAATATTTTTAGCGATGCATCCCTACAGATGCACCGCTGTGCATATTTTTCAATAAGTGGTGCACATCGTGTTGTGCACTTCACTGGTTCGGTTTATAACCTATAGTGCATCTGTTTGTAGTGCCTCATATAAAATGGTATGCACCATTAATGCACACCTATAAATTTGGTGCTCCATGTTGCTTGGAGCATCGTTGTGTATTTTTAGCAGTGCATTGTGTTTTATGATGCATCGATCACACAACATCCCATCAGACGCATTTTTATGCTAATTTTTAAATATGTGCCACGATGTGGTGTGTTAAGGTGCACCGGTGCAGTTTATTCTCTATAATGCCACAAAGTTTTCATTGCAAATTTGGTGCTTATTTTAAGGTGTGACACACTTTAATTGCACATCAAACATGTTAGTTATCCATGTTATTGGGAGCACATGTGCATCTTGTTTAGTGATGCATTGTTTTTTTGTAAAGCACCAATGACGATGTGTCTCACCAGACGAATCGCCAGGATAATTTTGTATTATGTGGTTTGATGCAGTGATGTGCATTGATGTGGTTGATTCTCTAGAACACACTAGTGGGTTTAATGCAAAGACAATGGCTCTTCTTAGACAAGAGGCACCAATGATGCACACATGTTATTCCATTGCATAATTTTGAGAGGTGCATTGTGTAGTTTTGAGACACATCGCTAGCGGTGCTTTCTGCAAATTCACATGACACTATATTGAGTCCAGGGTGAGTCGAACCCATGAAGCGCACTACGAGGAAAAAAAATTAAATGTAAAAAAGGCCAAATTTATGCCCAATTTTAAATTTTAATATGATGACATTGAAAATAAGGAGGTAACAAACAATTTACCTGGTCTCTTTGCGCCTGAGGAGGCATGGCTTCTCTATAGAGAAAAAATGAAAATGTTCATTGTTTTCCAGATTTTGAAAATTTATGGAATCTATCGACAGAGGTATCAAACCAAGGAAGCAACACTATAGATAATTGCAAACAAGGTGATTGTAGAAGCACTGTGAGCATCGGTGCTTGTGTGAGTGGTTGGAATCACACCAGGAAACATGATAATGAAATTCGGTTTGGCAATTTTTTATTTTATTTTACCCTATCGCAGTACGCCTGATGGTAAGACGGACCGATGTGTTATGTAGTACTGGAAGGCACGCGTACACTTTATTTATTTTACCCTATCACAATGTGCCATGCAATAAGACACATCAATGCATGGTAGTATGAGGAATGCATCAGTTGGTTTTTTGGCTATATGTTAAAAAACTCAAGGCTATAGTACTATTAAGCGCACCATTATTGTTATTTTGTGCACCACTATTGTATACACACTAGGGCGGTTAGGTTTTTTCAGCGCACCGAAAAGTTTTTTTTGCTTTTTTAAATTAAAATATTTTACTGAATAACCAATTGTTCTAACTTGATCTGGTGCATCCTTCATATGCACATCGACGTTATTAGTTTAGCGTGGAGCACCAATATGCATTTGATTTCATTTTTTTAAATAAAAATGATATTTTAGCATTTTATATTAATAACGGTTTTCGATGTGCCTTATTAGTTTAGCACCGGGGCATTATGTTTGTGAGGGCACCTTTGAATTTGTCTGATTTAGGTGCACTGATGTAAAAACCTCCGCAAAAAATTTCGGCCACCCACCTCCGCTATAAACAAAGAAGGGATAAATTTTGGGGGGAGGCTCCATATAAACTTCGCTACAAGGTGTTCTCCTTGTAGTGTGTTGATCCATTAATTAAAACTGCAAAAGAAGCTGAAGACAAGCAACCCATAATCCAATTTGTCATTACAAAAACCAATATGAATCAAAATAAGTTTGAAATAAGTCAAATCATTCTAGCATGAGCCTTGAATAGATATAACTTCACAACCATGACATGCAATCTTTTGGTTTTTATAGAATGCAGACCTTCATGTGTCACTCCTATGGCTGCATGGATTTGTCTCCCATGTAGAAAACCAAATTGTTCTTTAGAAAATGTCTCTAAAAAGATCTTCTTCACCTTAATAACAATGGTTTACGTTATTGTCTTAAATATGGAATGACAAAGTGAAATAGGCCTTAAATCATCAAATGACCTTGGACTCTCCTTCTTAGAGATTGAAGTTGCAAAATTGGAATAAAAATCTCCCAATACCTTTCATGTTCTCCTTTAGCCCTCCACCACCCTTAAAAGTTCTTCCTCCATGAGATCATAATAGCCTATAAAAGTCTCCACAATCTAGCCATCCAACCCTAGAATCCTATCCTTTAAAAAATAAAGTTAATACTAACTTTAACTCTTCCTTTGACACTTCCTCCACCAATATTTCAATTTCCTCCTCTCTTACAAAACATGGAAAAAACAAGTGATCTTCACTATTTGTACAATATTTACTCTATTGTGTTCCTTATAAAGTGCCTTAAAAAGTGAAACCCCAATATCTGCATTTTCCTTGAAAGACCTAATTTTATTGTTGGCATCCTTATGCATTTTCTATACAATGTTAATTTTTTCCCCATTATTGGCATATTTGTGAAAGTATTTTGTGTTTTCATCTCCATTGGCTAACCACAAGGCCATGCTCTTTTATGTCGATCAAGGTTCCTTTTCCTATAGGAGTTTCGTCTTAAAATGTTCCAAGTTTTTAATTATATTGATAGAAATCTCATCAAAGTTTTCTTCATAGTCACAAGCATATATATTTTCTATTCATTTATCTACATAAACTAAATAATGCTCATCTCTCCTTCTCTTGGTATGCGCCAATTTGACACTACTCTCTTGACATTTTAAGGATTTGTTGTAAATTGAAGATTGTCAGACTCCACTGAAGAGTTACCATATCTTACCCATTCCAACTCTACTAAGTTTATGAACCCTCGTCCTCCATCCACTTTGAATTACAATTCAAAAAGCTAAGAAGTTTACTATCATTTTTCTCCATATTGAGTAGGATCGGAAGATGATATAAATCCACTCCCATCTCACCCAAGACCTAATCCTTTCAAAACAACTCAATACTATTTCAAAAACTATAAATCTATCAAGCCTTTTAGAAATCTTCTCTTCCCTTGTCCTGAAATGGGTAAACTTTATTGACTTGTCCACCAACCCTGCTTCCTCAAATCTGTGTAAGAAGAAATCTACCAAAGGATCCACCCTGACACAATTCTTGTAGCATCCCTAGTTTTAATCCCCACAAATTATAATGTAATTGTATAAATGTGATTTAGGTTGGTGAACCGATATGTTTGGGGCGAAGAGACGATATTGAGTAATGTGGTCAAGGCTTGAATTGTATATTATGTACGCCAAAAAAATTAACAAAAAGAATAATCACTAGTTGTGATACAAGAGGGATAGTAATGATGGGGAGCTATGATTCCACAAAACAGGGGGATAAAGGGGGATCCAAGGGGAAACCCATGCTATTATCCTAAGTTAATGTATATTTACCTTCTAATTTCCCCCTTGATTAGATGTGAGCTCGATCATTTAATACATGTAAGAGGGTGGGTGTGAGAAGACACATCCCATCATTATTAGGAGCGCGAGGGGGGAAGTACAATCAACAAAGGGGAGTGTGAGAGTCAAGTTGCTTTGTTTTACTTGTGCAAAAGGGAAATTCTTATGGAGAAAGAAGGATTTTTTTTTACATATTGATATGGGAAACAAGAAAGGAGTTGAGTGTTGAGAAGTGCACCAACCATGTTGTGCTTGAAGGCGGCCATTGTTTGGTTATGTTTGTGTTGGAAATGTGGCATGTGTGCATGTGGAGCATTTTTTGTTGAGGAAACGGCTCAAGAGCCTTGTGAAGGCTGTTGTGAACACTCTTGGAGCAGTTGAGTGCTCCCGGAGTCCCCGACTGTGAGATTCTTGACCAATCGAGTGCGCTGGAGCCCTGCAGAGAAGTGGGAAGGCCTAAGGGACTGTGTGCAGTGAAGGGGGATCCCATTCTTTTCATTGTGTAGGTTGTGGGGAAGAGAGTTGGTGGATTAGAAATGTTGTTGGAGTATAACTTGGGTTTTGGGCTACTGAATGTGGAGAGTGGACAACCAATAGGGTCAGATCTCCTTGTGGACTCATAGCCTCAACTCAGGAGTGGATTGTTGTTGAGAGATAATAAGCAACAAGCCTGTGGTTGGAAGGAACGTCCTTCATACACAACCAATTGGTTATTTTATAAAAATATAAGATTTATGTTTTGTTTACGATTTTATTTCCATTGTGTATGTGTTTTATTGAATACTCTATGTTTGTTATTTTGCTAGAACAATTGCATTCATGGGTTTATATTATGTTGTTAAATGCATGTTAAATTATGGGCATTTCGCCCCTTGGTTTATATTATATGTATAGGGCATTTTAAATTTCATGTTCGGAGGTGGGTTTGTCACAATTTGGTATCAGAGTTATGCCAGGTAATTTTTGTAGTAATGAGGCTCAACTTGGACACTGGGTACATTACAATATGGTATCAAAGATTTTGGTTCAAACACCAGGCTTGTATGGGGCAATAACAATGCAAATTTAGTAGAAAATCGTTGTTCCATAGTTTCAGTTGTGATGGATTTGGGGAAAACTATGAAACCAAAGAGAAAAGACCAATTTTCTAAGTATATTAAAGTTGAAATTACAGTCATAATGGTTGAGGAGATGATCGATAGCATCAATCTGCAAGTTGTAGAAGCAAATTTGGCCTAGAAGGTCTAATTTTGTGTTTTAACAATGATAGAGGAGTTAATAAGAATCAATAGTCGAGATTCATTCTGGATCGGTTAAAACTTCCTAATTCACTAGAGAAAAATTTCAGAGAAATTATAAAATTCTCAAAAAAATTATAATTTTTGAGATTTTTTAAAATTACGTACAATGATGACATAGACTGTACCCGAGACATGGACTAACAGGGTCCATGATGGCATTGCCAAGGTGGAAAAAGGTAGGGGTTGTGGAATAGATTTGATGGATCCATGATCAAAATCGCTTGATTTGTAAGAAGCGATGACCAAGATTCGTTTCACCACGCAAGGAGAGGTCGTTGCCTACACCCTCTTGACTAAACCCTAGTTCTGTTTGTTTTTTTAGAGATCCTAATCTTGATACCTGTGTCTTCCATGCCCTGGTTGTTGCCTCTGTCAAGCAATATAAACCTACTCCCTCTTGTTTTGTGAAAAAACTTGATGAAATTCCAAAGATTTTGTTGCCTCCGATCACCGCAAGGAAAAAAACTCAGGCGCTAGCTAAGCGAGGGATTGTGGGTCAATTCATAGGTATTTCGTCGTCTCCCAAAATTGTTGTAATCTAGTTGCAGAAAATTTGGGCTCCTATCATAAAATGAACTCTTTCCTAGTACTTTCGTAGTATCTCTTTTTATGCTTCCTCTTTGAGAATAAAGAAGACTGGGACCTGATTTTTCAGAGTGGACCTTACTTCCTGGGAACGAGAGGAAGTATCTAAACAAGTGGACTCTGGATTTCAGCCCATAAAATGATGTTCCTTTTGTTGTTCCTATTTGAGTTCATCTTCCTCGTATTCATCTTCATCGTTGGAGCGATGACGCTCTGAGATGCATTAGGAATTCTCTAGATCGTTACAGTACAAAGCAGAACCGAAAGAAAAAAAAAATCATGTTCCCGTATATGCGTGGAAGTTGATCTAGAAAAAGGTATTCCTTAGGCAATACTCATTTATTTGGACAATTGGTAGCATGTTCAAAACTTGGATTACGAATAACTATCGTTTAAATGAAATTTTTGTCATGAGTATGGCCATTTTGCCAAGAATTGCAAGAAGGCTCCTTCACAAAACCCTGGGAATGGTGTTGAAGATAAATGGATTGTTGTTCAAAGAAAAATTGTCTTTGGAAATAACCATCATTCTAGAGTTGGTATGTATTCTAGATTTGGCCCCTCCTCCAGGCCTTCGCACCATGCACCCTCTTCTCCTCCTAAATCCTTAAGCAGAACCTGTACTACATAAACGACCTAGAACAATAGTTTTAATGCCCTATCAAATTTGCAAGAAAATGAAGACTCCCCCATGATAGTCGGAATTGTAGTGGAACCAATCCAAACGAAGCTTCCCTCAGTCCAACCACACTCTAGGTCACCACCTCACTCTCCTACGATCAATCCAAAAAAAAGAGAATCTAGGAAAACCCATTCTGACATTCCCCAATTGGGCACTCTCGGCTTAGTTATTCTAGTCCCAGAAGAAGTATAAAATTTCAAGGATGCAGAGATAAATTTCTTGGATGCATGGGCAAGGGATTCATACACTAATTTTTCTGTAGACGAATAACATGAAGATATGATCTCAAAAGACCAGCTTCTCCCTTGAAAATTGGGTAGGAAAGTTTCAAGAAATGTTATAGAGGAGCAAGCAAGAAAATATATCCAGTTGGGGTCGCAGAACACCTATTCCAAAAATGCTAGGATCCTCAAAGCCACCAAAGAACATTGGCGTACATCCAGTAAACAAGGGTAATTCCTCCCAACAATATATTAAATAATTATAATCGTCTCCTGGAATTGTAGGGGATTAGGCAACATCCCTAAGTCTCATGTTGCCTGAGATTTTATAAGAAATGAAAAAGCATCTATCTTCCTACTCCAAGAGATGAAAACGAAGGTTGAAGACATCAAGAAAATCCCTCTCATCATTATGAGGCAATGGGACTTCATTGTTGTTGACGCTCGTGATGCCTTTGGAGGCTTAAGTACTTTCTGGAAAAAAAAATAAAAAAAATGATTCTTGTCTAATTTCCTTGCTTCATTCAACCCACTGGATTTATTCTAAATTTCAATCAAAATTGGACGGGAAGCATTTTAGTGTAATAAACATATGCATGTCGAGAAATCCTTTGGAAAAGTTGGAGTGTTGGAACTCTATCAGAGGTTTACAAGCTCAACGAGCACCCTCATAATGCATTTATGGGGGAGATTTCAACACGATTAGAAGCACAAGGGGGAAAAAGGAGGGTCTTTTGGGAAAGATCCGTCCAAAGACAATATAGAATCTCTTATTCAAGAATGGGGTCTTTTGGACATTGTCCCAGTAAAAGACATATTCACTTGGTCTAATATGAGGTTGGGGCCTAGCCACATTACGACCCGCTTTGATCAATTTCTTATCCATAGCTCCTTTCTTACTACTTTCCCCTCCCTCAAATATTTTATTTTTCCTTCCTTAATCTTAGATCATAAATGAATCTCCTTAAATATGTGCTCCATCCCTGACTATGACCCTCTTCATTTATGATTTCTGCCTCTCTAGCTCAACCATTAAGACGTAGATACTCTTGTGAAATTTTTTTGGAGTACTTGGATTCCATGCACGCTTGTGTATATTTGGGAGAAAATTTTAATTTTGGTCAAGAATGACCTTAAAATTTGGGCTAAAGATTCCTTCAAATCACCTTCCTCTTCCATCTCCACCCTTAAATCTCAAATTTCAATCCTCCAACTATAAATGGAATCGAATGTGCCTGCCCATTCTATGCTACAGGAAGAGACACAACTTCAAACTCAAATCCATCGTGAACGAAGAAACGAGGAAGAATTTTGGCATCTTAAATCTAGGAGTTTATGGCTCATGTCTTGGAAAAAAAATACTAAGTTCTTTCACAACTAGGTAAAATCGAGACTCTAAAAGAATAACATTACAACAATAACCCTGGAGAATGGAACTCGACTCACTAATTTTGTGGACATTAAAAAGGCAACTCATAATTTTTTTAAAGATATCCTTTCCCAGAATGTTGAAGCTAAGAGAAGTAACATTGTGTCTCTTCTTGAGCACATCCCCTCCTTAATCTTAGATGAAGACAACATGATTCTAAACTGCCTTATAGAAAAAGCCAAAGTTTATGTAGCAGTTTGGAGCTTGGGTCCTGACAAAGCCCCTAGGATAGATGGGTTTTCTATCTCCTTTTACAGACACTTTTGGGATATTATTAAGTATGACTAGGAAAGAATGTTACATTATACCCACAAACACATTAGGTTGGGAGGAAATACAAATTCCTCCTTCCTAGCTCTTGTCCCTAGAAAATCCAATCCCTCTTCCTTCTCTCGTTTCTTACCCATCTCACGCTGTAACTCCTCCTATAAGATCCTCACCAAAATTATATCATATCATCTCAAAACTTTTGTACCCAAAATCATTCCCCCCAACCAAGGAGGCTTCTTGAAGGATAGACATATAATGAATGACATAGTTCTTGTACAAGACCGGATCCACTCCAGTTTCACATCCAAAAAGAAAAGTATGGTAATTAAGCTTGACATGACTAATGCTTTTGATCGTGTTTGTTACTCTTTTCTTTTTTAGTTGCTTAAAAAAATTGGTTTCAGTATGGATTTTATCAAGTGGGTGGAATCTTGCATTGGAGGTCCTCAGATAGTCCCTCTGCTAAATGGGGGATCAACGATTTTCTTTCAAAGTAATAGGGGATTGAGACAGGGTTTCCCTCTTTCTCCTTTACTCTACATTATTACGGGAGACACTCTCAGTAAAAAACTAGAAACATAGAGGTTATCAGGGAATCTTCCTAGCATTCAAATAGCTTGGGGTGTCAAAAGCCTAAATCATTCTTAGTTTGCCGACAATACCTTACTGCTCAAGGGAGCCTCTTGGATCTATCTCTACACTTCAAACATGTCTTAGATTCCTTCTTGGATGCCTCAAAGGGTTATTTAAATCACAGGAAATGTCAAATTTGTGGTTGGCACACCCAAGTATCGGTTTTACAAGCCATCTCCAGTACCTTTGACTTCCCAATAGCTATCAATTGGACATCCTTCAAATACATGGGCATTCCAATTTCCCTAAACCACTCCAAATATTTTGATTGGATGCACATGCTGGGTAAAATCAATGCTAAATTTACAAATTGGGGACCCTAGTGGCTCAATCTTGTAGGCTGGATTGTTCTCATCAAAGTCGTTCTCTTGGCCCTCCCTCTATATAAATTTTATGTTATCCTAGCTCATGAAGGCATCACAATCAGATTTCCATTAAAATTCGACAATTTCTCTAGTAAGGGGACAAACAAAATGAGAAAACATTTCATTTGGTCATTGGAAACAAGTGACAAATCCAGTATGACAGTGCGACTTGGGCATTCGAGATCCAGAGCTTATGAATTTATCCATGGGGGAAAAGTTGGTCTAGAGCCTCATAACAGGTAAGCCTCTTTGGTGGAAGCAAGCCATATGAAAAAAATATTTTCAAGGATATTGTATTCGTTGTTTAGATCTCTCCCCTAAAGTGAATAAACATTCCCCTATTTTCAATCTTATGCTTTCATCAATGCCCATCATCTCTAGAAATCTTAATTCGGTTCCTGGGAATGGAAAGCATATCAAAATTTGGGAGGATGTTATCATGAATCAAGCTTGCCTCTATCATTAGGTATATATCCTTCCTCTTCGTGATTGGATGTAGGTGAATGGAATTATCAGGCTGAACAATATAACAAAATGGGATGAAGATATCAGTGATTGGATTGGCAGGAATTTGGACCTTCTTTCTCCTCATTTGTCCCCCCTTTTCTCCTCTTTTTTGAACACTCTTCAGGGTTTGGATCCGTGCAATTTATCAACTAAAGACATTTGGGGATGGGGAGAGGCTCAATACTCTGTTAAAAAAGGTTTCAAGCTCCTTCAGGAAGAACATTCTCCCTTCCCTTGTTCAAAAATATGGAAATCGGTCTAGGACTCAAATGGTATGCCCAAGATAAATTCCTTCATATGGCTGGTAACCCATAGTAAAATTCGCACAGTTGAAAATCTAAGGAAAAGCGGCATCCTTGGACCCTCCATATGCATCTAGTGTCAGCAGCATGATGAATCTATTCAACATTTATTTGTCCATTGCAATTACTCCAAAGAAGTGTAGGAATATGCTCTTGGGGATCTTTTCCATTTTATGAATTGGCCTAATAAATTTATCGATTTCTTCGTCAATTGGAACAAATACTACAAAGGAAGCTTCTTTAAGAAGTGTGAATTCAAGTGCATATGGCAGGTCTTTCCAAAACTCTTATGTTGGGCTATATGGCTGGGGTGGAATAAGAGTATCTTCTAGGACGAAACTTCTTCGCCCAAGCAAACAATGGTGAAATCGATTTCTCTATGTTCTGAATTTCTCCATCTTCACTTTCTTAGGCGAGATCAAAACTTGGAGTTTTTTGAAACACAATGGATGAATTAGTTTATTCATGTTTTTTCCCCTCTTCCTCGGCTTGGAACTAAACCTTATATTCCTAAGTGGGATATTAGGAAAATGCAAGAAGAGTTCTAATAATGGTTGAAGCAATTGAGGACCCATTCTCTTTTCTTTGATGGAGCCTCAAGAAACAATCCTAGGGTGGTAGGTGCGGGAGGGAATCTTTTTTATTCCAGAGGAAACATTGATATCCTTTACTCTTGGGGATTGGGAGTTGCTTCTAACAACATAGTTGAAGCTAATGCTCTTTTTTAGAAGCTAAGACTTTCTAGAGAAAGAAATATCAACAAGTTGTTAGCTTTCAAAGATTCCATGATTGTAACAAGACCGATCATCACTCAAAATCAATTTGGAACAAACTTATTCATTGGCATAATAAGTTGGATTATTCCACTTAGTAAAAAAATTGAAGAATTACTTGTCTATCATGTCAAACTAAAATTAAACTCCATTGTTGATCATCAAGCCAAAGTGGGCACTAGACTAGGTAAAGGTGAAATATTGATAAATGGGGTTGCAGGGGGGGGGGATTCAAGCCTTGCCCTAATCTCCGCTCCCCTTATGTTTATGTGCCCTTGAGTTGGAAAACGGTGGTTCTCAGAGGACATGTTTCACCCTTCACACATATGGGGATTAACCTCCCCTCTATGTTGGTCTTTTCATTTGTGTGGAACATCGTTTTTGTGAAGGGTTCAGTGGCGCAATCTTGTATTGCTTGTGGTCTTCCAGATTCTGCGGAGTTTCTTGTTCAAAGAATGCCTATGTGTTGCAGTGGTTTCTTGCATGACGGGTCCTGCTCTGTCCGCTTTTAGTAGCTTATATGTGGGTATGTTATCCACAACAAAGGTTCACAGGAGTCTAAGTCACGCCTTGCATGTACTAATCAATTGGTAAATGAGAGTCCTCTCTGTTTTTTCTCTATCACAAATACTATTGGATAGGATTCTATCTTCATCATCATGGAGGGGGTAAGCACTATGCTTTTTTAAATTTGTTCTTTCCTAGTCGTGGTCTCTCGTTATCTTTTATTTGGGGCCGGGATCTAGTTTTTTGTGGACTTGGTGGTTTTCAAAGAGGGATTTTTCATCCTCCTCCCATAGAGCCCTCATGGAATGATCTTAGAAAAATGCTCAAAGTAAGTAAGGAGATTTCTCAAGAACAAGTTCGACCCTCCGTCACCTTTCAAGCAGATTTGGGGATTTCGGGCAAGCCAATCTGACTATATCTAGAAATCAAGAAGCAAAAGTAGCCTTGCAAACTCTGAACATGCGGATGGATGTAATGGAGTAAAAAATGCAACAAATTAAGGCCCAACTCAATGCCCAGCCTATGGCAATGACATCCTATTTTCACGGGGACCAACAATCTAGAGACAATGGAACTAATAACAGTTCAGGTACCAGTGGTCGAGGCATTGTCCCCATGGAGACTAAAGAATCAGTCCCTCCTAGAGCTCCTAAAGCTCATGGAATTTCCGACTCTTTCTCTTCCAACTAATGTATGTTTTTTAAAGTTCTATAGTGTCTAGGAAATTACTATAAGGATGTAATTAGCTCATATGAGCTTAGAAATAGTCTTATCAAACACATTTTTCCCTTTACTATAGATGTAAAAATTTTGATAGGTTGTAAGCCTTCTTTTGTAAGCTTTTGTTGTTATTGCCTCGATAAAACCCTTTTTAATACAAATTAAGTTCAATTCGGGTTAAAAAAAAAAAAACCGAGTTTCATTTGCGGGTTTGGAGAGGCCAGGCGAAGTTGTGTTGAGATCACTTTGATCTCGAAGATCGATGGTCCAAATCTGTTAGGGTCCTAACCCGTACATAGGTAGAACAATATATTTGGATGTAATAAAGGTCAACATTAATAGGGCCTTGCAATAAAATAGAATAAGTCGAATGTAAGAAGACCTAATAGAAGTTTTTTCTTCTAGAAGGATCTTCCTTTAGATGCTTCTTTTGATAGACATATTTACTATAAATAGGAGTCGAGGGCATGAGAACCCTAGCTTGGACATTATTGTAATAGAGTTCTGATCGACGGGAGGTTGCCCCCTCGAAGAGGCCCGTGAACATTGCTCTTAGAATCAAAGTGTTATTTATGTTTTTATTCTTATATCATTTCAATGTTATTATGGTGATTGTTCTGGTTATATTGTTGTTATTCTGCCATTCCTAGCATTTTATTTTTGTTCTGCATAGTTTTTATATCTGGTATATTACAAGTGGTATCAGAGCACTTTCCTCGGCAGAAATTGTGGATTAATTTTTTTCCAGGGTAGAGACGTATTCCAGCATCTTTAAGCCACAAAGATATGTCGTTACACGCATAAACCCGCGGTTGAAGGATTCATACACGCATGAAATACAAGTGGTACTTAAGTGCACATCTATTGGCCACCCTTGTAACCCCTGTTGGTACCCCTTCGAGTGGTAGCGCATCAGACAACACCTGTGTACAGATCGACCTAGATTACCTGAAGCCCTCTTTAGATAAACCGATCGGTCGTCTGACTGCTATAGTGCCATCGAGAACAACACCCAAGAAGATAGTCTCTAGTACTTGGGTAGTCGGGTAGTACAGCTAAAGGCACGGTCTAACCTCCTTAGTTAGTGCCCTGAGATATTGGGCTGAGTACTATTGTTGGACCCTGCATGTATATCAGAGAGCTAGAGCACAGGGCAAACCCTTGTCTGTAGAACCCTTGGGGACAGAAACATAAACAAATTAAAACAAACAAGATCTATTGTCGCACAACTATGTTCGAGTTGCCAAATCATTACACATTTCTTCCTGGTTAAGCATTTGGGCATTTCATCACTGGAGTATTCTGGAAATTTTTGCACCATTATTTGAGACCTATTCCATTGGATTCATCTCTTCTCCCTTATCACATTCATACATATCATTTTTCAGCAAAATGTTTTGACCCCACCCGACCCATTTTGGTTCCCTCGTCATCATGGCCCATACCCGTAGCCAAGACTGGGAAGCTCGCTTCAATACCTTGCAATCTAATTTCACCGAGACCCAACAAGAAGTGAAACAACTCAGTGCCAAT
>SNQJ01S0120856.1:42643-58723 GCA_010110895.2 Picea sitchensis
AGCTTTCGCTTCTAGAAGGATCTTCCTCTAGATGCTTCTCTTAATAGACATATTTAGTATAAATAAGGGTCGAGGGTATGAGAACCCTGGCTTGGAGATTATTGTAACAGAGCGTTGCTCGACTGGAGGTTGCCCCCTCGAAGAGGCCCGTGAACATTGCTTTCTGAATCAAAGTGTTATTTCTATTGCTATTTCGTATATCATTTCTGTGTATTGTGAAGATTATGCTGGATATTTTATTGTTATTCTGCCATTTATAGCATTTTATTTATGTTCTGCATATTTTATATATCTGGTATCTTGCAGGTTGGCATCATTCAACCTAGCCAAAGTAATTTCTCTTCACTGGTGGTGATGATTCACATAAATGAAGGTTTGGGGTGTATGTGTTGGAATATAGAGAGCTCAACAAAATTACCATTAATGACACATTTCATATTCCTATCAATGATGACTTGTTAGATGAATTGCAAGGAGCGATTTTTCTTTACCAAGTTGGATCTCCATTGTGGATATCATCAAATCAAAACGAGGCAAGAATACATCCCCAAAACAACCATTAGAACACATGAAGATCATTATGATTTTTTGGTGGATCCATTTTGCCTTACTAATTGATCCAAAAATATCAAATGAGTAATGATACCAACTTCCTTCCCGTGATACCAACTTCCTTCCTATGATACCAATTAAGCTAGAAAAATCCTTAGACGTCAATTAGTTCATAAGGACATCTGACCAGTTTTTGAAATGTAGACTGACTTGACTATTTGCAAAAACATCATGTGAAAGCACTTACTTCAACAATTGATCAATATAACTTGCAGAAATAAGAATGTTGAAACTGAAGTTAGATAAGATAAAAAATAATTCAAATGGCACATAAATAATTTGTTAATGGAGTTCACCCATCTTGGGCTACGTCTCTGGGTCCCTTTTCAAATAGTGAGACCATTCGATTAATGCTCAAATGCCAAAATTATAATGAATGGACTTACAAATGTGAAGTTTTTGAAGACACCCTTCTAGTCTACTACTCCAACCCATAAACAGAGGTTACCACTGAATTCCTCGTGAAATTATGAGAATAATGAGTATAAACATCACTATATTCTTAACAGGTGCTTAAAGACCCCCTTTTGCATGCATAACGAGACTATGAGTCTCATACATGACAAACTGGACTAAGACTTTCATACATAGCACTTCTACATAGAACCAAAATCACCATCAGATTCCTCTCGAAATTTTGAGAAAAATGAGTATAAACACTCGATACTTTTCTCAAAGAACTTAATAGCACGCAAAACAAGACAAATCCAACACATGAACACCTCTTGCACACAAAACGAGGAAAACTCTGCATGAAATTCTATGTAGGGCGCTCTTGGCATGAATTCCAATGTTGTCATACAGGGGTCGAAGGCTAGGTTTTTATAGGACTAGTCGGCCTACTGACCCCCCTATATGCTTGAGCTGCATTGTTTAAACTTAAATACATTTTTATTTTTTGTTCTAACAACCCAACACATGTGGTGCAATGGTAGGAGAATATTCCTAAGTTGTTGGAATATTCCCCTGGAGGTCATGGGTTCGATTCCCATTCGACCTAACAAACTTTATGCTCTTTATCCATTATTGGCCAATCAGAGAGTGTCGCATGGCACTCTTTGGTTGGTCCACCTGTTTCCTACGTTAGAATCCTACCACATCATCTGTCACCTGCATGTACAAATCTGCCACCTCACTACCAATTGTACCTGCCATGTAAGCATACATATGCCACACTATATGTATGACCTGCGACGTGTCACTTTCAGATAGGTCTATTTGAACCCCAAAAAATGCCAATTCTAAGTGACATGTGACAGCCTCTCACGTTGCCACGTCAGCTTGTTGATGTCATCCTGACAGTTATACTAATGTCCATGTGGCATCTTGTGGGCCTTCCCATGTGGCACCCGCAGTTTGACTTTTTCCTTGCTTTCTTGATAACTTCAAACAACCATAAATTTCTCATATGATGTCTATTTGAGGCAATTCACGTGTCGTTGGAAAGATATCGTCGGGATCTACACAATGAAGTCATTTTTAAAATCATTTGAGATGATTGATTTTTTAGCATTTTGGATCCTCCTGGATCACACCTCCTCACTAAAGAACTTTTGGACCTCCAAAAGTATGGATTATTCAAAAATGAAGCGAGGATACTTCCGCCTCACTTGTCCAGTATCATCCATCCATCCTGCTTGGATAACGAGCACCTGAATCGTCACAACCATAATGAAGACCAAAACAACATTGTTGACCAAGTTAACCATTCCCTCAATTTCACAAACTCCTCCATTCATTATTGTAGTAGCTAACCATACTCCACTGATTAGTAATAAACTAAACAACAAAAGTGAAAATATAGATGCGAAAGAGAATGAATCATCAACATATTTTCCCTTCTGAACAAGAACAATATCAACCAAAGGACTTGTTTTATTTTCAACTGTAGGTTGTAAATATGGATCTTGGATACTAGCATTAACTAGCATTTTCACATACCCTATAGTGACAACTGTCAATCTCATCTTCATTTGATGAGCTCTCACAATGAACTCAATCCCATCCTTGAAAAGATGATACTTGTTTTGTTCCCTGTAGAAAATGGCCTTCCTGTCGTACAAGTATGGACTTCCCAAAACCATCCCGCAAATGTCGAGTGGAACAACATCTAACTCCACCTCATCAATGAAATTGGATGTGATCTCAAATTATAACTTGCATTGCTTAGTCACTTGTACCCGAGCATTATCACAAATCCATCCCAAAGGATACGGTCTTGGATGAGGCCTAGTTTCCAATCCCAAATTCTAAACAACTTGCTCTGAAATAAGATTTACTTGTGATCCATTATCAACAATCAATATTAGTGTGCTTTGAGATAACTTGTAAATGAAATCGTTTTGTTCTTTTCCTTCCATGAGGGATTACATTAACCTTTGAAGAAGAAGTATGTGAACTGAAACTCGCAACAAAAGACTTACCTTTGATACTCATATATGTAACCTTAGTTTCATCCTCATATTCTAATCCAAGATCCTGAACTATGTTTGTGACCTTCTATTTACCCTTGTCCTTGAACTTCTTCGGTAGCCTCTCTGGATGCAAATTCCAACACATTTCTTCCTCGTGTTCTTTCTTCTTGCAATGAGAACATGTAGGCTTCTCTTCTTCTTTTTCCTTTGACTGCTTCTCGAAGTTATGTGGCTTTCCTTTGCTTTTACTACTAGTTCCCTTGGCCTTCTTTCGATCTACATACATTTCTTCCACCATGGCCTTCATTGCCATGAACGCATAAAATAATGCCTCTAATGTATCGAAAGGATTTGGATTAGAAGAATCCCTATCTTTTGTTGAAGCCATTTTTGCTTTCAAAATGCGCTCCTCGAACCAATCTCGTGAATGTACTCTTCAACGACCCTTCACCAAGCTTGAGTTTTGGACCTTGTAAGCATTCACTTGCAAATAAATGTCAAAACCAACTTCAATACCACATGATTCGAAAATATCAAATGAGTTATGATACCAACTTCCTTTCCTTGATACGAACAAAACTCTGATACCAATTCAGCCTAAAAATCCTTGGATGTCAATTAGTTCAAAAGAAGACACTAAACATCCGACCATATTAAGAAATGAAGATCGACTTGACTATTTGCAAAAATATCATGTGAAAACGCTTACTTATCCATAAACTTCATCAATTGATAAATATAACTTGTGGAAATAAGAATGTTGAAATTGAAGTAAAATAAGATTAACAATAATTCAAATGGCACATAAACAATTTATTAACGAAGTTCATCCATTTTGGGCTACATCTTCGAGTCCGTTTTCAAACAGTGACCGCTAGATTAATGCTCAAGTGTCAAAATTACAATGAATGGACTTACAAATGTCAAGTTTTTGGAGACACCCTTCAAGTCTACTGCTCCAACCCATAAACATAGGTTACCACTGAATTCCTCGAGAAATTATGATAAGAATGAGTATAAACTTGACTATGTTTTGAATAGGTGCTTAAAGACCCCCTTTTGCATGCATAACGAGACTATGAGTCTCATACTTGACAAGTTGGACTAAGACTTTCATACACAACACTTTTACAAATAACATACATCACCATCATATTCCTCTTGGAATTCTGAGAAAAATGAGTATAAACACTCTATAATTTTCTCAAAGAACTCAATAGCACGCAAAACGAGACAAATCCAACATAGGAACACTTCTTGCATGTAAAACGAGAAAAACTCTACACAAAATTATATGCATGGTGCTCTTGGAACAAATTCCAATGTTTTTGTATAGGGGTCGGAGGCTAGGTTTTTATACGACTAGTCAACCCAACCGACCCCCCTATATGCTCGGGTTGCATTGTTTAAACTTAAATATATTTTCGTTTGTTGTTCTAACAACCCAACACATGTGGTGCAATGGTAGGAGAATATTCCTAAGTTGTTGGTATATTCCTTGGAATGTTCCCTTGGAGGTCATGGGTTCAATTCTCATTCAACCCATCAAACTTTATGCTCTTTATCCATTATTGGCCAATTGAAGAGTGCCACATGGCACTTTTCTGATTGGTCCACTTGTTGCTTGCATCAGCATCCTGCCACGTGGCACTTTTTGGTTGGTCCACCTATTTCTTGTGTCAACATCCTGCCATATCATATGCCACCTTCCTGTATGTATCTGCCACCTCGCTGCCAATTGTACCTGCCACATCAGCATACATATGCCATGTCATCCGTACGACCTGCCACGTGTCACTTCCAGATAGGTCCAACTAGACCCCAAAAATGACAAATCTGAGTGACACATGACAACCTCTTGTGCTACCACATCAACTTGCTCACATCATTCTGACAGATGTACGAATGGCCACGTGGCACCCCCAGTTTAACTTTTTACCTATTTTCTTGAAAACTTCAAACAACCATAACTTTCTCATATGATGTCCGTTTGAGGCGATTCACGCATCGTTGGAAAGATATCGCTGAGCTCTACGCAATGAATTCATTTTCAAAATCATTTGAGATGATACATTTTTGAGCTTTATGGATCCTCTTGTATCACTAATGCACCTTCAACATTTCAAAACTTGATGAATTCCATTTTCAAACCCTTCCTCGAAAAATATGTGCTAGTATTTTTTATGATACACTAATGTAAAACAAATATTGGGAAGAGCATGTACAACATGTTTACATGGTCTTAAAGCTCTTGGAAGAGAAACTACTATATGCGAAGCCTTCCAAGTGTGTCTTTGGGTTCGAGAAGTGGAATATTTGAGTCATATTGTATCTCGTGAAGGTGTCAAGGTGGCTCTAACAAAATTAAACCCACGATGGAATAGCGAACTCTCCAAACCTTGAAAAATATTAGAGGATTCATGGGATTGATGGGTTATTACCACAGGATCGTCAATAATTATGGTCAAATAACAACACCTATAACAACAATATTAAAAAATGAGGCATTTTCTTTGACTCAAGAAGCAACCAAAGATTTTGGAAAACTTCAGGAGGCTATGTGTCCAACTCCTATCCTAGCTACTCGTGACTTCACAAAAACCTTTATCGTGGAGTGTAATGCCTTAGGGCATGGCATTTGTGCAATTGTTTTGCAAGAAGGAGGACCCCTTGTCTTTGAATGTAGCCAACTTAAAGAAAAGAACTTACTCAAACCCATTTATGAAAAGGACATGTTAGTCATATTACATGCAGTTAAGAAACAATGCCATTACCTAATATGAAGACAATTCAAGGTAAAAATAGATCATGATAGTTTGAAGTACTTCTCAAAACAACTATTATCTTCATAAGAGCAAAAAAATGGGCTACAAAGATGCTATGTTATGCCTTTGAAATTGTATACAAAAAATGGAAAACAAAATGTGGTGGCAAATGCACTCTCAAGGAAAGAAGACACAAAGGGCTTAGTATCTGCTATTTCCATTCCACAATCCGATTGGATGGAAGAAGCAATGATATAATGGAAGCAATATTAGAAGGTATGCAAGATCATTCAATAACTACAAGAGGACCTTGTTGACCACCTATTTCAACTAGGGGGTCAACTCCATGTGCCATGATGATATGCACCAGATGGTGCTACCTAGTGTGAAGACTTCCTGGTTCTACAAGGCATTTTGGCCTTAGCACGTGTTTTTGTAATTGGAATTTCCGCTCCCCTGCGTGGGATTATAAATTAATGGATTTGCATGGATCATAGTTTAGGTCGGTTTCCTAGGACTTCATCATTAGAGGAGTTCCTTTCATCGAGTGTTTTTTTTCCTCAGGTTATTAATTTGGCCTAACCAGTCTTATTAATTTCCCTTGAGTTTTTCACTCCCACAATAATTCTCCAAAGTGGTGAAAGGCGTTCTAATGGTCGATCCCTATGGTAGCTAGTGTCTAGGAATATTATAAATGACCATGCTAAACATCTTCTAGTGTCTTGCGGAATTCCATTGAGTCTAAGGTATTTTTTTTTATTTTTTTTAAAGTACCCATTTAATGGTAATTTTGATTAATTTTTGATAAAAATTGCAAAAACTAGGTCCTTGGGATTTTGATAGGGGTATTTGTGTTCAAAAGAAATGGAATGAGACCCCTACACCCTTGGACCAAGTTTCAGCTCAATTGGACAAGTTTTGCTAGGTGTTTGTCCACAAGGAGTCTTAGTCAGTCTAAGACAACAATTTAATTACTGGAATTGACAAAGTCAAACTTGTCAATTTTTTGTAATATGAGCAAATCAATTAGAGAAAGAGTGAGAAAACTTACCCAAACCTATTCCTAAGCTATCCTAACTCTTTCCCAACCTTCATCTCACCCCCTCACCTAGCCATTCATGCAAAATGTCCTTTTCCCTTGAGGAGTTGCGCCCCCTTTCTAGAAGAATCTTTAAAAAATGAAAAATAAATAAAGTGGGGCCTCTTCTCTCCCTTGGTGCGCCTTCCTAGTCCCTCCAACTCATAACTTGAATTTTCAAACCCTTGCCAACTCATTCCAAATCATCTACCAAAACCCTAGGAAGTGCGCCCCCTTCCTGAGATGCTCAATAATGCTATGTGGTTGACAGTTGGAGAGCATCCAGGAGGGGTAACTCTTGGCTCCCATGTATAAATAATAGCTTCCCCTCCCTCATTTACACATGATCTATTCTCTTGCAAGGTTACTCTACCCAAATTCCTCTTCTCTTCTCCATTCTCTCCCACTCTTCTCTCTCATTCTTCTTGCTCTATCTTGCTTTTCTCAAGCTTTGGCAAGTATTTTTCCTAGCTTGCCTTCTAATAAAGAAATCTTTGGAGGAAATATTGGCATTGAGAGTCTTCTTGGTGTCTTGGATCTACATTGGAGGTAACTTGCATTTGGTTTTATTGAGTTTTACTTATAGATCTAGTGTAGGGTGTTCAAACAAAGTATTTTGCTTGGATAGATCTATTGTAGTATTGCCATAGTTCTTATGTGTAGTAGCTTCCTAGTTTTAGCAAAGTATTTTGTTAATATCATTGGATCTACTCACCCCCTTTGCTTATCTTGTAGCTTAGTCTCTCATATTTGTAGGTTGCTAAGGGTTTAAAAAGAGTAATTTTAGATCTGGAAATTACCTCTTTACCTATTTATTTTCCTCATAAAATTTTATGTTCTTATCTATCTATTTCCTCTAACACTTTGGGTACATTATATGCTCTTGAATAGTTCTCTTTAAACACTTTATATGATATCCTAAAGGTTGAAAATTTATGTTTTTCACTAACAAATTTTTTTTGAAGAATTTTGGTGTTTGTGTAACATTTCCAGCAAGCTTTAAGCTTGCTAATTTTCTGCAGGTTTTCACCAAAAACGTGGAGGAACAACCCATTTGGGGCCACTAAAATTCAATAAAACTCCTCCTAAGTTGGGTTAACAAATACCCACTTCTCTCTCTCTGTCTAATTCTCATTGAAATCAAGCCCTTCCTTTTCTCAAACAAATTTAATTTTTTGCTTTTAATTTTTATTGTTTGCCTACACCTAGGAAAGAGTTTGACAAAGCCAACCATCCTATATCGTAAGGCTAGGAACTTAGTTGTGGTTTAATGCTTGTGCATAGTTTATCTTTAGATATTAGAAGCTATTTTCTTTTCATTGCTTAAGCCGTGGAGGCATAGTAACTTACTTGTGTTTTTCAGGCATTCATTTTCATTCCAAGTTTTACTTTGCTTTCAAGTTTTAATCACTTAATCTCTTTCAAGCTTAAGCAATTTATTCACTTTACTTGCAAACACTTAACTCAACTCAATAAATATTAAGGCATAATTTACCTTAATAATTCTGAAGGCTTCAACTTAGCTAGTTAATTAGAACACCTTTAACTGTTTCAACTTTGCCATTAAAAAATGAACCTAAGGAAGAAGCATGGGGTGCTAGATCAGAGATGGTCTCACGGCACTAGGTGTCCCCCTTGTGGAGTACTTTTGTTCCCGGATTGACCTGTGGAGCTAGGGCGTGGCCTTGTTTGCCTCACATCTTGAGCACCCAATAGTCTTTTTGGTATAAGTGGAGAGAGTTCTAGGGAAGTCACGTAGTTTTAGGATTCTCACTTTAACTTAATCAACTTAAGCAATCCTAAAACTTAATCCACCTTAACTTGGTATAATTTCTCAATCTTTTGATGGTTTATGCTCTTTAATTTTGCAAGCATTTCAATTAAGTTATTTCACATGCAATTTTATTGAGCTATTGTGGATGGTTAACTAGTTTACTTTGAAGTTGCACATCTCTTGCTCGTGGAGGCTTTTTCATTGGATCTTGTTTTTATCATTAAATCACCCTTTGAAGTTGCACATCTTGTAGAGGCACTTCTTGTTTGGGTTTGTTGTGTTGATGCCATTGAAACCACCCCTTGAAGTTGCGCATCTTGTGGAGGCACTTCATCGTTTGGGTGTGTTGCCTTGTTGTGTTGTGATGATCTTGTCTTAAATACATCTTTCCTTACCCTGCACAAATCAAGTCAAGTTAGTTTTGTTAATGCTTGCTTTCCTTTCTTGTTCATAATTGTATCTTGTTGTATCTTTAGTATTCTTTGTATTGTTTTGTGTAGATAGTTGTATCATTGTTTTATTCAATTGTTGTATAAAATAATTCTTTTGTATCTAATTGTAATCTTTTGTAAAGTCCAATCTCTTTGTAACTTTAGTTGACCCCATTACCCAACCTTAGGCACCAGTCTTAGTTGACCGAGGAAAAGGGCTGCTTCTCATTGAAATCTTGCATTTTGCATTGTTTGCCTTTCATATAGGCTAGATTCCCCCTAACCTTTAACCAATTAAAATCAACTCCTAGAATCAATCGTAATCTCACATAGTAACTAGGGTCTACGCCCCTTGGCTTCCCTAGGAGTAATCCTAGACGAAAGAAGTTCAAGTCGAGGTGACAATGGGCTTGAAATTAGACATTGTGTCTTCGAGGACACACTAAGTGGATTGAGACTTAGTCCACATTTGCAAGTGTGTATTAGGACAACAACAGACCCAACTGCACTAGATAAATTTTTGTGGAAGAATGATTCATTGTGCTATTGAGATTGCCTACATTCATGTAAGAATTCCCAACTCAAATTAAAGGTCCTTTTGGAATTGCACACTTCTACTATACAAGGACATTTAGGGTTCTTGTAAACTTACCATATGATCAAGAAGGATTTTTTATGGGAAGGTATTAAAACTTATGTTAAAAAAATTGTGGTTGAATGTGTGGTTTGCCAATGTAACAAGGGAGAGACAATCAAGACCCCAGGTATCCTATAACCATTAGCCATACCAAATCAATATTTGGAAGAGGTTTCAATGGATTTTATTACAAGTTTACACAATTTCAAAGGAAAGAATGTAATCATGGTGGTGGTGGATCAACTCACAAACTATGCCCATTTTTTCTCTCTTACTTGTCCTTTTAAAACAAGTATAGTAGTTACAACATTCATGGAGACAATCCAGAAGCTACATGGAATCGTCAAGGTTATTGTAAGTGACAAAGATCTAATTTTAACTAGTAATTTTTGGACTAAATTATTTTCTTGTTTGGGTACTCAATTGGCTCACAACTCCTCTTGCCATCCTTAATCTTATGTGCAAACTAAGATTGTGAATAAATGTCTAGAAGGGTATCTTCATTGCTTTGCATTTGATAAAAAAACACAATGGGTCAAGCAATTTCCCTTGGTAGAATGGTGGTAGAACATGTCCTTCCATACTTCATAAAAAATGTCCACATTTATAACACTTTATGGCTATCATCCTCCATCCATCACATCACCCTTGAGAGGGAAAGCAAAGGTTTGAGCAATGGAGGACCACATAGAGCACCAACAAGAGGTTCTCTAACTATTGAAGGACACCTTGGCTATAGTACAAAATAGGATGAAACAATAAGCATATCAACATTGCAGTGAAAGGGAATTTGAAGTGGGCAATTATGTATTTCTGAGGTTACAACCATACAAATAGATGTCCCTCGAGCAACAAAAGAAGAACAATAAATTAACACCCAAGTAGTATGGTCCCTATAAGGTGTTGCAAAGGATAGAAGTGTGACTTACATATTGGAGTTGCCTCCATCTTCACGTGTACATCTAGTCTTCCATGTTTCTTGCTCAAAGAAGGTAATCAACGACAAGATCCTAGTTCAAGCTATTTTACCAAAGATTAATGAAGAAGGGAAAATTACACTAGAACCATAAACAATCATTGAAACAAGGATCAATCAATTGTGAAATAGAGCAATTACTAAGTACCTCATAAAGTGGAAGAACCTACTAGTAGAAGAGGCGACATGGGAATATGAGTTCTTCATGCCGAATCATCCATAACTAATCAAATGTCGAGGGCAACACTTATTTGAAGGGGAGGGGCATGCTAAACCCTAGCTATTGAGTTATTACATTTCTAATGTTATAGCAGTGTCGTCCTTACTGGTTGACTAGGCCCTTTAATTGTAATTGTACTATTTGTCTCCTATGTATACCAAGGAGACCTAGTTTTAGGAGGCATTTCATCTTGTACATTTGTTATATTATAAAAGGAGGTCATCCCCTCAAAGAGGCTTATCATTCATTCTTCTATCTAATTCTCAAGGTGTAGAGTTACTTCTCTTTCTATTCTTATGCTATTTGGGTGTTTGTTGTATAACATAGTTTTATTGTGATCAAAGTCGAACAAACATGCCAAGTACAAATATTGTCACCTTCATTCAATAATCACTTAGTTGTTATCATGTAAATATCATAGTATGCTTTGACTAAGACTATGTAGGTAATTTGTGATTAAGACATGAAATTGACAACAATATGATCATAGGGGCTTGTAATGAAAAACCACACATAAATTAGAAGAAACCTCAACAAACAATGTGATCAACATGATGAAAACATCCATAAGAAATAAAATCCTTTGCAGTGACCTTCGAGCATTTGCGTGCGTTCAATGTTCATGGAGTTGTGTTCAACCAAGGGAGCTGCAACGACAGATCAATAGATCCTATTTATCAAAGTTCATGCAATAGGGGTTGGTGAGGGGCATAATGATGTACGATTAGTGGAGTGTCCTCCATTGAGTTTTGGTTTTTCCACGTGATAGGTATAGGTCCTTGACTAGAGAGTATGCCTTAGTCATAATGTGCATAAACATGCTTTATATATATTCACAAAGTGAGGTAAATTAATACTAGATACAAGGTTTAATGTGGTAGGATGGACCCAAGACTTGCTAACTACCAAGTTTTATAAAATATGCATCCTACATGGCACAAAAAACCCCAAAAGTTATGGTGCAAATATATGGCATCCCTCCCCTATAAGTCGACTCCATATCCAAGTTGATTTCAATTGATTGAATTAAGGATTTGATAACTAGACTAGGTGAATTCCAACATAACTCGGTGACTTGATATCTCAACTCAACATCTAACGGATCAATATAACTTTTGAGTCTCAAGAACCTAACATCCCCACGTTGACGAGTTATTTCATAAGAGAGATCTACGTGCAATCCACAATAGCAAAAGGGTACATAATACTTGCCAATATTAATTCCAAATGAAGTCATTTGTTTTGAAAGATACTTTTTGTATCCCAATACCACAAACGCACACCATCATAATACATGAATATATTTAATGAAGCAAATCCAACTTACAACATTTAACCACTCAAACTTCCTTCATCTAAGAAGCCATTAATGAAAATATCTATTCTGTTAAAATTGACCAAAACTTACATCTAACCCCAATTGCATTTGCTAACACTAATATGAATACAAAACAAGTACAATCATGTCATTAGAGAAACTTAATTGTAATATAGACAACATCAACACTTTACTTTTATGACGCAACAAGACATCAATGACAAAACAAAATAATTTATAGAACAATAAAAATTCCATAAAATCATGAGCCAAATATAATCCCATTCATACTTATAAGGTACACTTGTTTATGCGCGAAGAAGAGATCAACACCAATACTTATATCTGTCATGTAGCAGTTATCAAAACCACCATCCCCTGTACAATTGTCCATATACTCGTAACACTATCCAAATCACCACCTGGACCAATAACACGAATAATAGCTCATCAACAACCTCATTACTTTTCCATGCGGCTAAGACAAGAGAGGCCCACCCATATTCTGGTGGGCTATAAAGTAACCATTACCAATGTCAAATAAAGCGATCATTCCATCTCATTTTATTCCCTGAAAAACTGAAGGCCGTTTACACTCAATATCATCCACACGGCGCGGAGGACCCCAAGCCGAAGCGGGCTATTTGACACAGTTACAACTGGTACGTATCCCGCAATTTCTTGTTTCATCATTAAATTCCTAAGAAATCTCCACAGATTCAACACCGGAACAGGGTATTTCCTTGAAGATCATCAGGGCTAGTTTGTACAGAGAACCAGTAATTTATCACAAGCCTCGATCAATATGACAAATTAGAAAACCGAAATGTAACTGGTTATTCTCCCAATCTAATACAAATGCTTATGCATGATGCCTCAGCAAATTTGTCATAGTCGCTATTAAAAATTCTGAACATCAAAAGATTTCAGCAAATTTGTCATAGTCGCCATTAAAAATTCTGAACATCAAAAGATTTCACGAGTAATCAGGAATATATCAAAGGCTTCACTGCACGTCATCGGGAATTTAAACCTTTTAAGGAAAAAAGTCATAAACACTTTAAACTGTTACAGAGCTTCCAAGTCTTATTGGAGCTGTTATAGTAATTGCCGATGAAGGGTTACTTAGGGTTGAGTTTTGGTCCACTTACAGGTTTTTATTGAATTCTTTATTTACAACAGTTTAACGTCGGGGCTAATTTTCGGAAAGAGTCAGGAATTTAACATAGTAAACTATTTTTTTCCATTTCTTGCAGATATTGATGTATCAGTTTTGGCATGACTTTTAGAAGAGTCTATAAACTTATCAGAGTTGTTACAGTAATTGCCAAAGGCGGATAATTTAGGATTTTAGTTCTGGCCATCCTGCGGATAGTTACTTATTTATTTGTTTTGAAGATCAAAACTAAATTTCATAAAAGAACCAGAAATTTAACAGAGCAAGGTATAATGCCCTATTCCCTTGTATGTATTTATGCATCGGCCCCACGAGGAGGCTCTGTACGGATGTCATGGTAATTGCTGATAAAGGATAGCTCAGTGTTTGAATTTTTGGATATGTGCAGGTTATCATTTATCTGTTAATAATTTAAATTTTGAATAATTGAAGATGCCTAAGAAAATGGGAGTTAATAGCAAGGCCGAAGAGGCCAAGGCTCGGAAGAACACGGCCGAGGTTGAGAAGAAGAAAAAAGAAGCACAGGAGAAGGAAGAGCAGTACTGGAAGGATGCCGAGGGTCCTAAATCAAAAGCTGCCAAGAAGAAGGAAGAAGAAGCTGCAAAGCGTGCTGAGGCTACTGCAAAGAAAGCTGAGTTGCGCAAACTCCAGGAGCTGGAAGAGAAAGAGCTGGAGAAGGCTGGGAAAAAGGTTGATAAGAAAGCAAACAGGGTCTCAATACCTGTTCCCAAAGTTACAGAAGCAGAGCTTGCGAAACAGAAGGAAGAGGAGAGAAAGCAAATTGAGGCCCGTGTCGAGGCAACTAAAAAGCGGGGAAGTCGGATGGCTGATGAAGAAGAATACGAGAAAATGGTATCGATTGAGAACACAAATAGAGATGATTCATTGCTTGAGGCTCATTCTGTTGAGGAAGCTCTGGAACAAATGACTGTTAGTGCCCTACCTGCAGATCGACATCCCGAAAGACGGCTCAAGGCATCATTTAAGGTATGTATGTTTTAATTATGTAGCTTAAATTGATAGGCATTTTAATAAAATGGATAGGAACCTAGGCGAATTTGAGCCTTAATCATAAATCCGTCACATCTTATGTCTTTGGAGCTTTTGTGTTGTCAGAGGTAAATGTTAGTCAAGGGATTCAAATAATGGGCACTTGTTTCTTGAAGCCATCCACGATCTTTAGTTCAAATCAACTTTATTCCATGGAGAGTAGATGACGACTGCTTATTTTATGTTTATTTGTGTTATGTTGTCAATAAAATATATTTCAAATTGTTTGTTTATCAGAATACTATTAGTTTTGGACCTTGGTTAAAAATATTAGCTAGATATTTGTAAGTTTCTCTGATAGACTGTGGTTGCTGGGAATGCAATTAACAAAAAAGTCAATATTAAATCAAAACAAGCACTGTATCCAATCGCATTATGATCATACGAAGTCTAATTTGTTTTTTGTTATGTTTCCAGTAGCTCAATTGTTTAAGGAAAGTGGATAAGCTCATTATATTTGTTATGCATCGAATTGTTTACACTACGTCAAATTCTTCATTTTGGCCTGTGATTCTAGCATATGTTTTATTCTTTGCAAAAAAAATGGCCAGCTTATTGGAAATTTCCTGTTGAAATGCAGTTGTAGTGAAACTAGTAAATGAAAAGATTGACATGACCAAAAGCAGGCACTTTATACAGTTATGTAATTATCTTGAATATTTCAGAGATTTTCCCAAAGGTTTATAAATATTTATTGGGATTTTTTTTAACCCTCCAGAAGATAAGCGTTTCCTTGACATTGGAAAAATATTTGTGGAATGTTTTTGCTAGTTAATTTTATTTTTTGATTTATTTCTCTAAGAGGCATTAATGGGAACTATTAAACAGTTTCGACCATACAATAGTATCTTAGTGGCAGCCTGAGTAGAGTCTTAACTAAAGCAGTCCACTATATTATCTTCCTTGATTCAAAATTTTAGAGCGAAGAAATATTCCCCTATCTATTTTAGGACCCACATTTTCTACCTCAAATTGCTAGCAACTCTTGATGATCTTTCTTCATCAATTTGCAGGAGGATTTACTGTTTCTTCCTCAAGCTTGCTGAATTTCCCCCTTTCCTCATAATTGATTATTTACTGGCCTTTTTACATGATCCAAAGCTATCTGCTTTGCCCTTTTCACTGTGGCTTTGGTAGTTGTGCTGTTGATTTTAGATGTGTCAGTGGTCTTTGGACCCATGGATCTAATGTTGCAAGTCTTCTTAGCTTGTGGCATTAAAGGGTTTCACAAGGAGCACAGAACTGGGCTTCTCTATTCACAAATGTTTCCTGGTTTGCGGTCAATTGAACTAGAATCAAATTACATGCAGCAAATAAGCAACAACGTAGCACACATGCTCAGAATGCCACGCGAGGAATTTTTCTAGACAATACGTTATTTACAATGTTTTACATTGTATCATAGCTTTATGCTTGTGTTTCAGAAGCAAATGTAAGTGCCTTACTTATGTCATACAATTACGAATATATACAACAAATCTCCTATTGGACTGGAATCTTGACAGGAGAAGGTAAGTATGTTGAATTGGAGTCTCAGCAGGCTTAGAATATGGAGGACTAGATGGCTATATGCTTGGCGTCCATTCACAAGGTTCTCACAAGTGTTCTCTGTGCCTTCGAGACTTTGT
>SNQJ01S0120857.1:0-18172 GCA_010110895.2 Picea sitchensis
ACACTATGTCCAACAATCTCCCCCTTTTTCATTGATGGCAACACACCAACTTCATACACAATATCCCCCTGTGACGAAGCTTCTTTCCTCTGAAGTTACTCTCCCCCTTTGACATCAATGGAAAAGGGTTTCTTCTCCTATGATTTGTCTGTCTATATGCTACTGATCAATATATGAACTTTTGTAAATCACCCTGCAATCATGCTCTGCCTACCATAACTGAATAACTCCCCCTGTCAGTCTTCTCTCTCTGCCTCTGGCAGTTCTACCCCTTTGTTTCTAAAAAGGGTAGTTCTTCCTGACAAGGTCTCTCCTCATGTTGTCTCTACAGGATGTCATGTATATCATTTTATATATAATAACACTGTTGTTGTATATACTATTGTCCTACTAAACACAACGCAATTGTAGTTCATATATTTCAAACAACCCTTGAATCTGTCCATTGATTCTCATCGGTCTTTAACCATGATACTAAACTTTTTTATATCATCCACTTTGACATCTGCACTCTCAACAATCTTATGTAACCTAATATTGTAGCATCTGTATTATTTCTTGGTAGAGGCATATCCAGGAAAGATACCTTCATCAGATATAGCATCAATTTTCTGAGATTTTCATCAAGCCTTTTGATGTAACCCTTACTTCCAAAGACCTTGAAGTATTTTACCGAATGAGCTCTTCCAAAACAGGGTTCACAAGGATTTTTACTACTATTAATCCTAAGATGACCTCTGTTCAATATGACTATTGATGTGCTTACAGATTCCCTCCAATATCAATACTAATTGATGGAACATCCATCAGATAATTTTCTTCATTGAGCATAATCTTTGCAGCTTTCTGGAAAAAGATCTTTTTCTTTTTTTCTTTTAGGAGTTTGAGTGTACCATTAAAATAGGATTGAAAGATTTATGAGATAATCATCACTCAATTCTTCTTGTTGTTCTACCGTTGGAAATTCATCATCAACATCATTATTATGTGCACCAGAAGCTTCTTTATCCTTGTTTTGAGAATATTCCTTATTAGAAGTTTCATCCTCCAAACTCCTATTATTAACTTCATCAATTTCAGGAGCAATATTTTCCTCATCTTTATTATTTGGTACTTCATATTTTCTTTTCCATGTCTTCTTATTTACTCTTGTTTTCATATTGTGTGAATCATTTCTTATTGACTATCTTCTTGAGTTCCAATAGTCATGGGCTTTGTGACCATATCCACCACAACTGTAGCATCTCATAGTGTAACAATGTGTAGCAATATGTCCAACAAGATTGCAGTTCCAACATCTTATATTGTTGTTGAAACTACCAATTTGATTTCTTCCATGATGCCTACAATCCAAGGCTTTATGACTATATTCATCCCAAGAAAAACAATAACCATTAAAAACACTCTCATACTTCCTTTGATTTATCCATGAAGGTGTCTCTCTTCTAAACTTACTTTGAGTTGTATGAGTAGCTTCAGGATGTCTTCCTTGATCTAATATTCTAAATATTGTAGTGTTGCTTTCATTCTTTGAACATGAAGGAGTTATTTCATACCTACTTTCTCTTTTTATAAATGAAATACTTGCATCATACCTGTCTTCACCCTTTACAAATGAAGGACTTACATCATGTTTCTTAGGATTACTAATTTCTTCCTTGTTGTAGCCAAGACCGGATTTGTCATTTGGTGATCTTTGACTATCTGAGATCTCATCTAAGATCATAAAGTTATTCAAGAACTTGACTTGGGTGTTTAAATTCTCAAACTTCTTTCTAAGATTCACAACTTCTGCTTCTAGCTTATGACATGATTCTTCCTTTTTGTCCAATTGGTTCCTCACTACCTCCTCTCTTCTTTTGGCTTCTTCAAGTTGGTTTTTCAAATTGACATTTCTTTCTCTTAGTTCTTTTAGATCTGCAAGGTTTTTGCTAAGTTCATCATCTTCCTTCTTTTCTTCTTTTACTTGACTGATTTCATTCTTTAATTTCTCAATCTCCTCTTCTTTTTCTTCTTGCTGAATATTTTGCTCAGATATGATTTTTTCATTGTCTTTGAGAATTTCCTTTATTTCCAAGAAATGATTTTGACTCTTTTCAAGAAATTCTTTAGTGTAGTCATGAAGAAAACTATAGTCTGAATAATTGTGGTCATAGTGGTATTCATAAAGGCTCCAATCAACTTTATGTTTGACCTTAGATAGTTCTTTTTCTACTTCTTTCATGGGATAAATGCTAACATAACGTTCTTCTATTGTATCTAAATCTTCGTCTTTACTTGCAGGGGAGATTTTAATATCAACATTATTGCAATTGGAAGATTGTGGAGAGCCTTTACCTTTATTGATTGTTGAGTCTTCCTCTTCATCCTTGATAGGAATGTCTTCTGTGTCTTTTCTTTTGATTTGATACATCTTCATGGAAGGATAAGCAGATTCTTTGGAGGTATCATCACAACACATGTCATCTTCAACATCAATCTGAGTAATAGGACTTGATCCTTTAACAATGTGTACGTGTTCATATTCAAGGCCAAATTCGTTTGAAGGAATTATTTGTAGACTGAGAACTTTATCAAGGGCTTTAGTCCCTTTCTTGAATTTTTCAACAGTATTAATTTGATCCTTTAGTTGTTTACACCTTTGTTTATATTTTCTCAGATCATCCAACGCACACTCAAGCTCAACTTCAATATTGACTTCTGCTTCAATGTCTGAGTATTCTTCAAAAGAATCTTCATCACTAGAATTGTTGTAGACTGAACTTTGTTCTGATTGAAATGCTTCATTTGACTTCTCATATGAGTAGAGGTATTTCATCTTGTCCCAAAGTTCCTTTGCAGAATTACATTCACCTATCTTTTCTTTGACATTATCAGGTAATCCATAAAGGATTGTATTCATTGCCACTGAGTTACTTTTCTTTGCTTTCTTTTGAGCTGGATTCCTTACTCTGCTTGGTGGGAAGTAATCTGTGATCATTGAATTCCATACATCAGGTCCCAATGCCTTCATATGACTTTCCATTCTTGTACTCCAAAATATTTATTCTACTTTTCCAGTTATTGGAGTTTCATTCTCATTGTAAATATTTTGTCCATCCATGTGTGCTTAATTTGATCTTTCTTTCAGTTTGTTAGAATGTTCTTAAAGGAACCTCGCTCTGATACCAATTGATGGAATATCCAACAATACTAAGAGGGGCGGGGGGGGGTGAATCAATATTGCCTACTTTTTCTTATTAATTCCTTCAATATTAAGCACACACATTAATTATTCAATTATGCAATATATGATGAAAAACAGACCCTTATGAACACAATATTTTATCGTGGAACCCAATAGGGAAAACCACCAACTCTTTTCTATTAACTGCAAAATTCCTTTTCTTACAAGTTACATAGAAGGAAGATATTCTTCCTCTTCGATCAACACCAACTGATCAGGATGCACCCACACCCTTGTTCACCAACACCAACTGGTAGGAGGCTTCGACCCCCTGTTTAGTCAACTACAACTGACAAAGAAGAACCAACTCCCTTTCTTCACCAGCACCAGCTGGTAGGAGGCTACAACCCCCTATTTAGTCAGCTACAACTGACAAGGAAGCACCAAATCCCCTGCAGGCTCCAACCTCCCCTTGCACCACCCTTAGTTTATAATGAAATTCAATCTCTTATGCTCTTCATAGAATTTGACTCATGCAACCATTATTGTACTTTCTACTTGTCTGTTGAAGCCTCTGCTTGTATGGTCATCTCTTTATCTGCAGTCAAACTTCATCTTTTTCTCTCTATCTTTTGTCATTTAATATTCAATGAATCTACTGCAGTTTCAAAAAAAATCTTCTATATCAAATTGCATAACTGTTGCTCTATCTTCTTTTGTTCTTGATCGTCAATAAGATATTGACAGGACCATTAGAACAAACAATTCTTCTTCTTGAACTCTGATTTTGATTTGATCTTCTTATCTGAACTGCAGAGACACATTCTTCTCACCACTCTTCCTCATTTATATAATCTTCAAAATGGTGTGAGTTATAACGCATTGTGTCCTTTCGTTTGGACCATCGCACCTCTTTGTTTAACTTAACCATAATTATTGTTTATTATTCTTAATGTGAAGGCTCGTTATAAATTGATCACAAATATGGATCAATTTCATCTTTTAACTTGATCCCGAATCTATGCAATTATTGCAAAAACGAGTTCTGTAGAGGAGCTTCCTTCAAACAATTACATGTGACCGACAACACAAAAACATGGGCTTATCAACTTAAGCAATGTATTATCTTTTGAATTTATTTCTTTTATTCCATATGACCAASGACGGTGACCCGATGTTAGGCCAAATGAGTGCTTGAGCGCTTTATCAGAATCAACGGTCACAATTCAATATCCCGCTAAGATGGACGAATGTCGGGAGTTCAGGTCTTCACCCTTCGGGACTTYAGGATCGAAAACMTTTCAAAAMTTCCAAAGAATATTTCTCTGAAGTAGATMGGACGATCACGCTTATTTCGGGAAACCAGATCAATCATCATTTTTTATCCTTACACAACTTAATCTGACGGTTTGGACTTAATCAAGCATTGAGATGGATGTCCACTATTTACTTCGTGACTTCGTACTTCACGTCTTCCGGTCTTTGTAAATATTTYGAATAACAGATGCATGTCCATAATCTCCAATGGATGAGAATACTCTTGAAGTGTTTCATTATATCGKATGACTCRTGTGTATTTTAGAACTTCAGCCTTTAGGACTTCGGAGGTTCGGCCAATCGCTGCTCTATTTTCCTCTGAAGTGATAACTTGTTGAATAAGTCATAACATGGTGGAGATCACTTGTTGTCAGTTAACACTCCCACTTACATTATTCTTCCACTTCACTTGATCAACGGTCGAGAGCACTCTCGAAGTGTCCTTCATATCGGACGATTTACATCCACTTCAGGAATTCGTCCTTTGGGATTTCGGCCCTTCATGACTACATCCCTTTGGCACTTTGGGTCTTCACGACTTCGGCCCTTCGAAACTTCGATCTTTGGGACTTCAGATATTTTGTCATTTGTTGGTGGATAAACTCCCGAAGTAAATCTCCCAGAGTGATGTAACATTACAAATGTCACATGTTGACTTGGCATGGGCCGAGTGGCTGCCACGTGCACTCGTTGATGTGGTCTTCCACATGTCCTTGTTGACCTTATTCTGTCAATGGATATTTTTTCGAGATGAAGCAGCCCTTCGGGTCCCTACTAGAACCTCTAAGAAATAAATCCACAGGTCCTTGCGAAACTTCACCTGCGTGAACTAGCATCGAACACAAGCTTCCCTCACGTGACCACTGGCCATGGCCACACACCTATCCAACAGCCTCTTCGCGATTTTGAGTTTCATATGTTTGGTTGCGAGTCACCCCTGACTCTCCCGATCCCTGAAATACGAACTAAGATCTTGGCACATGCTAGCTCCTTCCCTTTACTTCCACTGATGTGACGTCCAGCTATGACCTGGGGCCCAACTCCCAAGTGCTTCGGGACTTCATGCTTTGTGAACTCAGAAATTAGTTCACCTCTTTCTCCCGAAGTCCAATCTCCGAACTCCGCCAGTATCAAATCAACGGTCCATAGCCTTCTGTAATCCGACGGTCCTTATATCCTCTTGCGAATCGGGACTTCATGTTTCGGGATTTTGGAAGACAACTCCCTCCTTTCTTCTGACTCCTGATCTTCGAACTCTACTTGTGTCAGATCAACGGTCCATAAATATTTGTGATCCAATGGTCCAGATATCTCTCGCAACCGACATCCAATATCCACTTCGTGACTTCGTGATTTAGAGGTTTTCAACTGTCCTCCTTTCAAATCTTCCAAAGTTCGAATCTTTGAGCTCTTGGATCTACTTCCACCTGTCCCCCTGAATGATGGACAGTTCTGACTGGCTTCAAAACTTCGAGACTTCTCAAGTCCGCTCTCCTGTGCACTTCTAAAAGGTTAAGGGGCATGCACCTTATATCTGGATCCAACAACTATTGATCCACACACTCAGATCCAATGGACGGGATCTGTTCCTTTCTTCTGTTCATTGTTATGGGTGTCTAGACGTGAGTTTCGACAGCCCAAATATCCTCCTTGAAGCTAGTTTGATGGCAGTTGTCACTCCTCCTCTTGAGCTTGCGCTTTCTCCCAACTTGGAAGAATTCAAGCGTTTAAAAGGCTTCACCTATGAACTACCTCCTACGAGCCCTGATGTATTGGGGTCTTGATGGTGTTTTCCCTCCTGATATTTTGTCAATGGAATTTGAATTTCGTTCTCCAAAATTCATCATGTCATCTCTTCTGAGATTTGATCTTCATTTGCTAACCCACCTGAGCTTTTATCTTTGCATATCGTCCAATTGTTTGACATCAATCATTATATGGTAACTATTATACTGTTGATATCAATGACAATTTGTCATACCAACTTATCATCACATCAATGACATCGACTGTTGACATCAATGACAATACATCAAAGACACTATGTCCAACACAACTATCTACCGTTAGGCCAACAAACTGGTGGTTGAAAAGTTATCCACACAAACTATATTTAAAGTAGAAGATTCCATGTATAGTTTAAATTTGGCAGTCGAAGGGGGTCGATCCTGCAACCTATGTGTCGATAGAAAAAGGTTTTAACCAACCCACCTACAAATTTACTTGGTATGGAAGGACAAGATCACTATATTTAAACTACAAATATTTACTGTCCCACAAAATCATCAACCGACCGAGATTCGGTCCCATGACCCCCATTATATAAACCAACACTTTTACCATTACACCATAGGATTTTAACTTGAAATATTTCACTGAGAATTTATTTTTATACAGAAGTATTTCCTATGTAAGTTGAATAAAAAGGGTTTTGAAGCCATTTTCTTGGCAGCCCAAGAGTGGGAAGTGGTTTAGTGGAGTGCCACTGTTGTTGTAGCAAGTTTGAAGACAAGTTTGGTTGTAGGTTGGAGGTCAAATTGATGTAATTGATCATTTGACATCTTAATGGAGTGGTCACTCATTGGAAGTGAACCTGGAGACATAGCCCAAGATGGGTGAACTCCATTAAAAACCTTGTTGTTTCTTGTCTCTTTATTTTCTACTGCTCGTTTCTTGAACTCAGCCTTTCAATTGTTCATTAAGTGTTTTAAAAGTTGATCTAAGTCAATTCAGGTTTATAATTACTTACAAATTAATTAGTAATTTCATATCAGTGTGCACTTGAGAAGATCTAAGTGAATAGGGTCACAAATTTCTAGATCAGTGTTTTAAACAATGAACGGTTCATGTACATTCTAGTTGTGTTAATCTCTTTTTTTAATTCTGTGTGGTTGAATTGATTGTGGGTTTTCCTCCCCATTCCATCTACATCATTTTGCTATCAAATAAATAAATATTTATGCAGATCTATACATATAGATTCCTTGTAATCGGTCCATATCAGTACCTATAACAACTTGGAGACTTCTCCACTGAGTTAGTTTGATAGAAGAACTAAGTGTGCTCGGAAGAGCACTAGATTCCATAAAGGTGGAGACTTCATCATTGAGTTAGTTCAAGAGAAGAACTAAGACTTCATTGTTGAGTTAGTTCAAGAGAAGAACTAAGAATTCATTGTTGAGTTAATTCAAGAGAAGAACTAAGTGTTCTCGTAGGAGCACTAGATTGCACATAGGTGCATTGTTATTAGCGGTGGGTATGCTTGGAGGAGCACTAGATTTAATAGAGGTGAATTATATTACATGTGGGAAATACAATGGCTACAGAAATCCATATTGTGAACAAATCTAAGAGAGTGAGTTGTTGAGAATCCAAAGAGATATTGGTTAAATTGCCGTGAAATTAAAAATGGCAAAGGTGAAGCGGGTGAACTAAGCAGAGGAAGAGTGGATCGGGGAAGAAAAAAAAATGATTAGGAAACTAATCAAACAATGTGAAGAAAGACAACAAAGAAAATTAGAGATCTTATCCATCAAAATAAGAATAAGGGAATTGTAGAAAGAAGAAAATCAGAGAATATAAAATAGGGAGATTTTAGAGAGGGTCTTAGATGTGGAAGTGTTTTGCTACCTAGAAGAAGGGAAAATGCTTGAGAAAGAGTGCAGGAAGACGAGGATTGCATGTATTTTTTAGAGCATGTAGGAAAGTGAGATTTCATAGGGGATCTTAGTTGTGGATGTTTTTTTCTACCCAAAATAAGGTGAAGCACTTGAGGAAGAGTCTGCAAAAGATGAGAATGTGTGTATTGTTCAAAGCATGCAGGAAGAGGCTAAGAATATTGAGCATGTAGAGACTTTCATGCATGCATGTAAATGTGAGGAGAATAGCGATGTTGTTGATTGCATCCTAGTAAAGGTTGTGGAAACCTTGGTGAAGATTATTGGAGAAGACAAGAAACTCGTAGCTAAATACTTCTTGGAGGAGGGAGATTAGAGAGGATCAAACTGCTAAAAATATGGATGATTTGGAAGTTGCAGAAAACAAGGGCCTAAGAGAAATGGGGAATGTGATATATCTCTTGGAAACAGAAGAGGTAGACATCATCCATAGGATGGATGAACAAGGGACCATTATGGAGAATATTGACGTAAAAAACAAGGTGAAACTTTTTCTAGGTATGGTGATATTTGACTTCATACAAAGGAGTTTGGTTGCTGAGGTGAACATAGTTTTGGAGGTGAAGATTGTAACACACCCGGTTTTGATCCCTATGAACTAGAATGTATTATGTAATTGTGACTTAGGCTGGTGAGTTGTGTTGGAGATGCTTCACACACACCTATGATTTATTTTTCCTAAGGTTTTCCCTATGTTTATTAGTCATTATTTAGTCTCCTATAGTTTAGGGAGAATATTCATTTTCCTACATTGTAGGAGAATATTCTCTTCAATTCACACTTCAGTTTGATCAATTGAGTGGAATCTTAATGCCGCATTGGTTTCATCACCATGAATCATTGGGATCATCACCTGCTAATGTGCATTGTCCTTGGGATTATCACCAGCCTAGCACATTACTCATGATTCCCTGATCTCATCCTCACTTCACTATGTTTTAATCAGTTAACTGAAGACCGAGAGACTAGTTAAATCATACTAGGTGGCGGTTAACTCCTATAACTACCAGTGTGTTTCCATATCACTCTAGACCACAACTATGGCACATTGAATTCTCCTCCAATGTGCATTAGTTGAGTTATACAAAGTATATCATGTGTAAATTATCATTCATTCATTTGGTTAATGCAAATTCTGTGATTCTCACTCTCTGATTTTTGTCTTTTCTCATTTCTCTGCAAACTTTGTATGTTTTTTTTTTTTCTGGATAGATCTTATCTATGCAGTTTCATCCACCAGATTCTTTTTGCAGGTAACGAAGATTGAAGACAATGGGAAAAATGGAATTTCCAAAAGAATTCATTCTTACACCATAAAATTTATTTGCATGGAAGGACAAGATGATAATGCATCTTCGAAGAAACGGATTATACATGTTAACCATGGACACAGAGACCGAACCCACATCAGCCATAGAAAAATCCAAGTATCTAAATTAGATGGATGAAGCGTTTGGAACTATTTGCAGTCTCATTTCTCCTGAGTTCATCTTTCACATATCCTCCTGTAAAACCCCCAATAAATTCTAGACCACCATGGAAGGAATTTTTGGCAAACGGGATGAGATGAGGGGACATATACTCGAGGTGGAATTTCTCACTTTGGATCCAAAATTCTTCGACAATCTCCAAGATTTATTTACCAAATATAAGGTTTTTTTGTCGCAACTCAAGGCTTGCGGGGTTGACAAATATAAGGAGGAGAAACAAATGGTTCTTACCATTCTTTCCAAAGTTGTTCTGGAATACTCACTGTTTGTATCCACATTTCATTCAGTTAGGCTTACCTATGGAGCCACCTAGAAGATGCCTTCTCTTGGGGTATTTATTGAGTCTTTGACACAAGAGAAGAACAAGCTCATCAACATGGGAAAATTCAAAGGCCCAAAGGCACATGAACTTGTTGTGCAAGATGGTAGCAGTCACCAAAATCAGAAATATAAAAACCAAGACAAAAGGAAGGCACATGAAAATCCAAAGAAGAAACGGTACTCAAAACCCTTCAACAATTCCTATGGATCCAAAGGTAGAAATGGAAGAAAAGGGGAGAAATGCACTTAATTCCATAAAGGATTCCATTCAGAATTTGCATGTATGTAGAAAAATATAGATCAAATGGAACAAATACTTCAAAAAAAAAAACTTGGAGATTGCATCCCTAAGGGTGCCAAGAAGAAGAATCCATAAGATCAAAATCCCAAGAAAGGTAATTCTAACCATGCTTTGATTTCCATCAACTCCTCTCCCAATTATTGGATTGTAGATTCAAGAGAATCACACCACATGGAAGCCACAAAAGAATTCTGATCTTTATTGGACGCATGCAAAGGTCCTCCTATTCTGATGGGTGACAACTCTCCAGCCGAGGTCATTGGCAAAGGGAGAATTGAACTTACAAACATAAGCTTTGAGAATGTGCTACACATTCCCAAACTCTCTGTCAATATTCTCTCTATGTATCATATGACAAACTCCATCACCGGGAATAGAGTAGTATTCACACCTGATGTTGTGGATATCTATGACATAAAAACCAATTCCAAGGTTGCTACTGGTGAGGTAAATCATCAATCCGAACTTTAAACATTTTCTGAATTTATTGAACCAGATTTTGCATTATTGCTTACCCATGCTGATGAAAGAAGTAGAATATGACATGAAAGGTTTGAGAATTTAAATTTCATATATATGCAACATCTTAGAAAGCAGGGAATGGTTGATGGTCTACTTGACATCCACTTCTCCAAAATAATTTGTGAGGGATGTGTTCTTGGAAAACACCCTCAAGAGAAATTCGACAAAGGAAATACTCAGAAGGATTCCTTTCCTTTGGATCTAATCCATAGTGACCTCATGGGCCCTTTTATGCATCCATCAATTAGTAAATCAAGGTGCGTGCTCATTTTTTTTATGATTTATCACACTTCACATGGACTTTCTTTCTCAGGAAAAAATATGAGGTCTTTCAACACGTTAAAGATTTCAAAGACCTTGTTGAGACACAGTCGGGAAAGAAGATTAAATCCCCCTGAACAGATAATGGGGGGGAGTATGTCAACCATGAGATACAAAATATTTGTCTTGAGGTCGAGATTCAGTTGCAGCACACAGTTCCTTATACTCCGCAGCAAAATGGAGTGGCTGAGTGGAAAAATAGATCCCTGAAAGAGATGGAATTGTGCATGTTGCATGCAAAGTCACTTCCGCAAAGATTATGGGTTGAAGAACTTAAATATGCAACCTACATACAAAACAAATCTCCCCATAGATCTATCAAGGATAAAACCCTCTTCGAGGCTTGGAGCGGCCTCAAACCGAAAGTGACCCACTTCTGTATATTTGGTTCTCGTGCATGGGATAGGATTCCCTCTAAGAAGAGGAAGACACTTGATCCACATAGTACATAGTGTATTTTTTTTGGCTACCCCGATGGTGTGAAGGGATACAGACTCATTGATCTCTACATGGACTGACTCATCACTGAGCATAGTGTCCAATTCGAGGAAAGTATCTCGCATGTACCTCAATAGCCGCATGCAGGCACTTTTGTTCTTCCACCTATCAGAGATGATGAAAATGCACATGGCGACTCTTCTTCAGATGAGAGTTATGATTCATAGGATTTAGATGATTCAAATACAGAGTCAATATAGTCAAATTCAGAGTTAGTCCATGCATATGCAGAGTCAGTGCATGAATATGCAGATGCAGAACCAGATCTGAGGCCCAAGTGATCCAAGACTACTCTTTAGGATGCAAGAGATCTTGTTGGGGATCCCGCTGATACCAGGAGGACTCTATATGATTTTGAGGAGCCTCCTATTACACTCACTTCCATTGAACCGATGCCACCCAGACATATTTTCTTGGTTCAGTATGCAGATCCACAGTCCTATGGAGAGGCTATAGAGAATCCCTTTTGGGAATCCTCCATGCAGGAGGAGTAAAACTCCCTCCTCAAGAACCAGACTTGGGATCTGGTTCCCCTTCTTGTAGGAAGGAAACTTGTCAGGTGCATATGGGTCTACAGGACCAAGAGTGCAGCGGATGGAGAGGTTAGCATATACAAATCCAGGCTAGTTTCCAAAGGATTTCAACATGTGTACGCCATTGACTATGATGAGACCTTCACTCCAACAACGAATATCGATTCCATACGTTCACAAATTTCCATTGCAGAATCCAAGGGATAGGAATTCCATCAGATGGACATGAAGAATGAATTTATTCATGGAGATCTCTCTGAGGAGATATGCATGGACCAGCCCCAAGGCTTCATGCAGGATTCATCTTTGGTCTATCGACTGAATAAATATCTTTATGGCCTCAAGCAGGCCTCGAGGGCATGGTATGCCAAGATGGACTCCTACTTGTTTTCACAGAACTTTGTACATTGTAATTCAGACCCAAATGTTTACATGCTCAGGATGATTGATTCACTTCTACTCCTAGTTCTGTATGTTGATGATTTGTTGATCACCGATAGATCGAATTCAATGATTGTTGCAGTCAAGAGGATTCTACATGATAGGTTCTTGATGATGGAAATGGGTCCGCTACATTTATTCATTGGACTTGAGATCAGTCAGGATGCATCAGACATCAAACTATCTCAGGCCCAATATGCATGATATCTCATCAAGAGATTTCACATGACAGATTGCAAGTCTGCCCCGAATCCTTTCCTATCAGGAGTCAGACTTGAGGATGGAAGGGACACTCCACTAGTGGAAAACACATTGTACAAAAAACTAGTGGGGATATTTTTGTATCTCATGCACTCCATACTAGACCTCTCCTACGCAGTTGGAGTAGTCTACAAGTTCATGCAAGAGCCACATGAGCTACATTGGAAGGATGCAAATCATATCCTTCGATACGTACACGACACCATCACCTTTTGGATTCACTATGAAACAAACTCTACATTGGACCTCATCGGGTTCACTAATTGTGACTAGGTCGGTGATAGCATTGATCACAAGTCCACATCTAGTTACTCACTCAATCTAGGTTCCAGACCCATATGTTGGTCGAGCAAGAAGAAGGTTGTTATTTCTCTATCTTCAACTGAGGGAGAGTACTGAGGGGTAGTTAACATAACCATGCAGGCTATGTGGCTACAACATTTTCTCACTGAGTTGGGCATTCAACTTCATCGATTGATCATCATCTGGTGTGACAACCAGAGCACTCTGAATTTCTGTAGAGATCTAGTTTAGAGGCAGCGCACGAATCACATTGAGATCCACATGCACTAAATCCAGGACTTAGTAAAAGAGGGGATCATCGACCTGCAGTTCTATCCTTTAGTAGAACAAACTGCAGACATCTTCACCAAGACCTTCACTGAGCAAAAGTTTCATTCTATGCATAGTCGTCTTAGAGTGAAGGACACCATTTCCTAACAACTGTTAGTTATTTTTTTACATACATTTTACTTTAACGGGGGGGGGTTCCATGAGGTTTTCCCTCTTTCCTCATTTATTTCAGTGTATATTTTGTTTTTGGGTACCTAACATCGCCTCGTTGTCGGGACCCATTCTTTATTTTCACCATAGTGATGTTTAGGGGGGTGTTGGAGATACTTAACACACACATAGGATTTATTTTTCCTAAGGTTTTCCATATGTTTATTATTCATTATTCAGTATCCTATAGTTTAGGGAGAATATTCCTTTTCCTACATTCTAGGAGAATATTCTCTTCAGTTCACACTTTAGTTTGATTAGTTGAGTGGAGTCCTAATGCCACATTGGTTTCATCACCATGCAACATTGGGATCATTACCTGCTAATGCACATTTTACTTGGGATTATCACCAGACTAGCGCATTACTCGCGATTCCTTGATCTCCTCCTCACTCCACTATGTTTCAGTCAGTTAATTGAAGACTGAGAGATTAGTTAACTCAAACTAGGTGGCAGTTAACTCCTGTAACTGTTGATGTGTGTCCAAATCACTCTAGACCACCACTATGGTGCATTCGCTTCTCCTCCAGTGCACATTCGTTGAGTTATACAAAGTATATCATGTGAAAATTATCATTCATTCATTTGGTTAATTCAAATTCTTTGAGTCTCACTCTCTCGTTTCCATCTTTTCTCATTTCTATGCAAACTCTATATGTATTTTTGCTAGCTAGATCTTATTTGTGTAGGTTCATCCACATTTACAAGCTAATAAAGTTGGAAAGGGGATGGAGTACCTAGGAAATGTAATACTTTGAATATATTAATAAAATACATCATTGGATGAAAGACAAACAAGGACAAGAGTGATAGGGGGCTATGATTCAACGAGAGAGGGGGCTAAAGGGGATAAGTATTTTTATTATATTTTTATTTACCCATCTTGATTTTAATTGAGAAAAGTAGTTACATGAGATTCTTGGGGAAATACCATGAGGTTCTTGATTTCCAAGTATATATAAACCCCTCTTTTGAGTTGTTTGGGGGCTTCACATTCATTGTTGACTCTTACACTCTTTCCTTTGGTTCTTCATTCATTATAAACCATTCCTTCATGCTTGCTCATTCGTGTGCTCTTGGTATGGGCATGGAAATGAATGGTTGTAGGTAGATATCCATTGCTAGATGGTTGTGAGGAATTATTGATAATTCCATGAGGGATTGGGTGTCTATGTGCATGATATTGATGGTAGTTCTCAAAGAACTATCCACAGATGAGAACCTTCGAGTTTCCAACATGGATATTTCCTGACTAGTAGAATTGGAGCCTTGAAGAGAAATGGAACAACTTGAAGGAATGCATGGTAGAGAAAGGGGTTCATTTCTTTGGGTTGTGTAGGTTGGAGGGAAAGAGAGATGGAAATTAGTATTGTTGTGTGGTTGGGAAAACATGAGAGCTTGTTACCTAACTAGTGTGATTTTAGATTTGGCCTAGGACATGTCCTTGTGGATTCATACCGCTGGATCGAGGGTGACATTGTTGTTGAGAGTAAATGAACAGTAGTTTCTATGGTTGGGAGGAACATCCTTAGTCTACATCTAGTTGGTGAATGTATATTTGGAAAGATAGGTGCTCTCTATCTTTTTTATATAATGTATATTCTGTTGTGTATTTATTTATCTTTGAGATGTATTTATATGTGCATGCTTGATGGTTATTTTTTGTGCATGGCACATTGTTCCTTTCTTGGATGGTTTAGCATGTTCTTTTTAATTGCATGTGTTGAATCCATGCTTCTTTATTTTAAAGAATGGAAAAAAAAATTGTAATCAGTCTAAGAGGGTGAACCTGGAAGTACCCGGGCAATGGGTACGTTTCACATCAGTGTCCAGACACATATTTTTGGTATTTTATATATTGGGTATGTTACAAGTTAGTTTTAGAGCGATCTCAAAGAGCGTTTTATTGTAGCGTGGCCCAGGCTGGTGGTTGGGTATATTATAGAGTGGTATCATAGATTCTAGTTCAAACACCGAACTTGCATGGGCCAGAATGAGTGTGAATTGGGAAGATTCACTGTCATATATTCAGTTTGTATGAATTTGGGGGAAAACGGTGAAGAATCATAATGAAATCCCTAATTTTGTGAGAATATTTGAGTTTCAGATGGCTCGATACTGCCTAACAAGTTAATGGATTTGATCTACAGAATTGCAGAATTGAATTCGACCTGGAAGGTCGAAAAAATTGAGTTCTAATGGTCATTGTAGAGCTAAGAAAAATTTAATGAATCGAAAACCAAGATCATGTTCAACCTTATTTTCAATGGCCCATGTTTATCCTTGAAAATTTAAAAAAAATTCTAATTTTTTCAAATTTTGATAGAGTTACCAGATCTACGACCAAGATTCATTTTCGGCGGTTGGGGAAAGGATATATATTGACGACCTAGATTCATTTAGGCCTTCAAGAGGCTATATTTGATCAACGGTCAATATCATCTTGGCTTGGATATCGACGATCTAGACTCATCGGGAATGGGTCAAAAATTTTCTAAGTATTGGAGTTTGCCAAGGGAAATAACCAATGGGTCGATGGGTCGACAGTCGGGTCAGCCAAATTTGGGTGAAGTATGTTTATTCATCCAATAAAAATGGTCGACAGGCTAATGGACCGACAACCAGGTCAATCAGATTGGCGAAGTATTTTTAGTCTTCTAAGGGAAATGGTCGACAAGACGATGGGCCAATGATCGAGTGCCATTCAATTCGACGAAGTGTTTCAATCAAGAGAAAATGTTGATGGTCGATGGACCAATGGTTGGGGTTCGGCCAAATTAGCAAAGTGACAGGTCAAGAGAAACAATTGATGGTTGATGAAGGAAAGAGGGTGATGACATGTCATTCCATGTCATCATCCATGTGTTATGCCACATCAGACAGAATGTCATGTTAGAGTCTACATGTCATGCCACATTAGCATCCATTTTTCATGCCACAACAACATTTGTCACGTCAACAAAGAAATGGTCGATGACCAATGGTCGGGTCGGTCAAGTTGGAGAAGTGTTTTTCATCAATCAATAGGAATGGTTGATGGTCGATGGTCAATTTGGAAAAAATACAGAGAATGTTTCATCCACCAATGGGAATCGTTGGTGGTCGATGACCGACGATAGAGTCAGTCGATGAATGATGGTCAGGTCGATAGATTCAAAGATATGTTGCAATCGGTTTTCAGGGAAAAGGCCCGATGGCCAATGTCTGGGTCGATAGTTTGGGGAGTACCTACAGATCAACGGTCCAAATCTCCTCCAATTTGAGATCGGCGGTGCCAAGTCTGGAGCCATTTTTTTTTTTTATCCATAACTAGATAAAATTACATCGGATTGAGATGAAGCTTATGGGTTTTTTCTGCAGAAAGGAGATCTAAAAAAAAATTAGAGAGGGCCATTGACCATTTTTGCTTGTATTTGTCAGAAATATTAAAATAATGGTTTTTAAAGATTTAGGTCCAGGTCATTGGAAGAGACCCAGATTAAGATGAAATTCTTGCAGAGAGTCCAGAAATAATACATGGAGATAACCCATGAAGGAACTGAATAATTCCAAGCGGATTGGAATGAGGATGTTGAAATAGGCCAAAATTCACTATTCTTGGCCACTTTTGGGGGATTTTTGAGATTTTCAGAGTAAAAATTACCTCAGATCACAAAACTGAAAAATATTATATACTCGACATTTTACATACTCATTAATAAAAACAACTTTGGTTTAGTGAAAATTTTCCAGAAGTGCACAGATTGAGAGATAACAAGTTTTGCTAAAAATTATAAGTCTAGAAAAAGGGGTGAAAATGGACAAAGTTGTCATTTCCATATTGTTGCATTTTTTGACTCAAGCATCAGGTTGGAAGTCTAAGAGTTGTTATGAATTTCCTGTCATTGTTATTATCTATGTCTCATACAAAAGTTTATATAGTTCCTGACATCTTTTCTTTTGTAGTTGACATAAGTTGGAATTTCAATAAAATTACACCAATGGAGAAAATGCACAAATGGGGTGAAAATGGCTTTTTCAGGAAGCCATAACTTTCATCTCAGATATCAAAATGCGCCATGCACATAGTCATTGATGAGGCATGAGTATAGTCATTGGAAATTTGATTCAAAAGAGAATAACCTGGAATTACTATAATCTAGAAAAATATGATATAACTTGTCATGAATTGAGCAGAAAAAGAACATGTAGCATTAATTGACCAAATTTCTATATTATGCATAATTCTAACAAAATGGTTTCTTTCACCCTTTGAGGAATTAGAGGTATAATCAAATAAATTCAAGCCTAGGATTGGATATCCGAGTCACAGAATGATCTGGATTATTTTCGGCACGAAATGAGAGCGGAGATATAATAAATAATTGCATAGAGATATCGCGTATATCCAATAATATAACAGAAATATATAAGAGATGAAACCATAAACACAGAGATACAGTAATACACGATTTTTGTTAATGAAATAAATGTACAGAGACTGTAAAAATACAGAGTTAAAGACTCGCTAGAATGGTGGCAGCTTATCTCTGAGAAGAGAT
>SNQJ01S0120858.1:2092-12568 GCA_010110895.2 Picea sitchensis
ATGAGGGAGGAAGACATCTCAAAAACAACTTTTAGATGTCACTACGACCATTATGAGTTTTTGGTGATGCCCTTTGGGTTAACCAATGCCCCTGCTATGTTCCAATCATGTATGAACCATGTGTTCAACAAGCAGCTGAGGAAATACCTGTTGGTATTCTTTGATGACTTTCTTATCTACAACAAGACATGGGAGGAGCATCTTAGGCATTTGGATCGGATTTTGTCAATTATGGAGGAACAGTCGCTATATGCTAAGGAGTCCAAGTGTGAGTTTGGAATGATGGAGGTCCTTTATCTAGGACACATTATCGGAGAAAAGAGGGTACAGGTACATCAGGAGAAATTGAAGCCATCATGGAATGGCTCACTCCTAAGACACTCACATAATTGAGAGGATTTCTGGGGATGTGCATGTATTACAGGAAGTTTGTCAAGGGGTTCTCTCAACTGTGTGCACCTTTGACCGATTTGACTAAGAAGGGAGAATTCAAGTGGGATGAAAAGGCTCAAATAACGATGGACAAGATGAAGAAAGTGATGAGTACGTGCCCAGTCTTAGCCCTTCCAGATTTTAGCCTCCCATTTACCTTGGAGTGTGATGCATCCAGGGAAGGAATAGGAGTCGTATTGATGTAGAAGAGGAACCCTCTTGCCTACGAGAGTCGGAAACTCAGGGGTCTCGAGCTACTCTACAACATTTATGACAAAGAAATGTTGGCTATCATGCATGCACTGACCAAATTCCGGCAATACTTGGTAGGTGCTCGATTTGTTATCAAGTCAGATCATAACAGTCTCAAATATCTATTGGAACAAAAGGACTTGAATGAGAGGCAACAAAAATGGGTAAGAAGAATACAGGCCTATGACTTTGACATTGAGTTTGTCAAAGGGAAGAACAATGTGGTGGTTGATGCCTTATCCAGGAGGCCATCCATCCTTGCCATAACAGGGGTAACAGTTGACTGGAAAGACCACCTGATGATGGAGTATGCAGAAGATCAATTTGCGTGCCAGCTACTGGACGGACAGGTACAATATGAGGACTTCATGGTTATAAATGACCTCATCTACTACAAAGACCGAATATTCTTGGTTCCTGGGTCAGCCTTCAAGGCCAAGGTATTTCAGGCGTGCCATGACTCACCAATGGTAGGACATCAGAGGATCAAGAAGACATACAAGCAGGTGAGAGAAAGATTCTCTTGGAAGGGACTCAAGGAGGATGTGATTAAGCACGTTAAAGAGTGTACGAATTGTCAGGCAAACAAGGATGAGCACACACTCCCAGCATGATTATTACAACCCTTACCCATTCCAGAGCACAAGTGGGAAAGCATATCCATGGATTTCATCACTGGGCTGCCAAAGATGCAAGGGAAAGACTGCATATTTGTAGTGGTAGACAGGTTAACAAAGTTTGCACACTTCTTCGCCATAGCTACCGACTTCAGTGCAACACAGTTGGCCGAATTGTTCTTCAGGGAGATTTTCAGGTTGCACGGCCTACCCAAGACCATTGTCAGTGATAGGGATAGCATGTTTATGAGTACCTTCTGGTAGGAGTTATTCAGATTGGTTGGTACGACCTTGACCCCTAGCACCAACTATCACCCTCAGATGGATGGACAGACAGAGATAGTCAACAAGTGGTTGGAGGGCTACCTCAGAAACTATGTAGCAGGGCAACAAAAAGCATGGGTCAGATGGTTGCATCTGGGAGAATATTGCTACAACACCACCCAACATATGTCCATTGGCATGTCACCATTCAGAGCCTTGTATAGATATGATCCTTTATCGTTTGTGGAGATTGTGTTCGGTGACAACAGGGCACCGATGGTACAGGATTGGATACAACAGAGCCAAGACATTCTTAGGAAACTGAAGGATCATCTACAGAGGGTACAAAACCAGCAGAAGGTCCAAGCAGACAAGCACAAAGTTGACCGTACTTTTGAGGTTGGCGATTTAGTCTATATGAGGCTACAACCATACAGTCAGGCTTCCATAAAAATGAGCAGAGAAGAGAAACTGCAGCCATGTTTCTTTGGACCCTACAGAGTCAGCAGGAAGATAGGGGTCGTAGCTTACGAGCTGGAACTTCCACAGGGCAGCAAAATACACAACGCCTTCCATGTCTCCTGTCTTAAGAAATCCCTCGGTCAACACATTAGACCTATTGAGCTATTACCCCCCATGGATGAGGAGGGACAACTTGTTTTGATTCCGGAGGAGGAATTAGAAGTCCGAGAGAAGAGGCTCAGGAACCGAAGCATAAAGGAGTACCTGATCAGGTGGAAGGATTTACCCATAGAGGATGCCACCTGGGAAGGGGAGCACATGGTAAGAGAAGCATGTTTGGAATTGCTTGAGGACAAGCATTTTCAAGCAGGGGAGACTGTAATTTCCCCCACCTCTTAGAGAGGTGATGAGGAGACTCAGTGGCCTGGGCACCCCCACTAGGTCATAGTCTCATACTAAGGGGGAAGGTCAACTAGGCTAAAGTTATATTTTTAAGTTGACTTGAGAAAGAAAAGGGATAAAAGGAGTAAAAGATAACTCAACAGAAGAATAGAAGTTAACCCCGGGAGTTAACCTAACTCAACAGAGAATTAGAAGGAAAAGTATAAGTAAGAGGCTGGGGCACACCTATTATTCATTTTGAATTTGGTGTATTGCTTGTTATTGCTCTTGAGCATTCAGTTTGGGGGTTTTGCTGTACAAACCCTTGTGAGCAACTCAGTAGTGAAATATCCACTCACCTTGTTCCACAGGTTGGTCTTAGGGATGAAAGATTCCTCCACACCATTCTATTCTCAGCATATCTCCTTCTAGAGCTTCAGAAGATAGCAGGGCCGTACTGTTTGGGAAGTTTCCATCAAGGGAGCACCATACCATTGAGAAGGGGTCGATCTAGCCAATCAGGAGGAGCGTTGGGCATTCCATCAGTTGGGTTTTACTTGCAAGTGCTCCATCATCATTTTGAGGGTTTCTTTGAGGATTTATCATCACTCAATCTTCAACAATAGTTTGGGACGATTTGAAGGTTAGGAGGATGTCCCACTTTTCTGTATTTCTCAGATCTAGAGAGATCTGCTTGAGATCTGGATCTAAAACTTCTCCCACGGGATTCTCTTAGCCTGATCTACATTCTTGGAGAGTTTCACATCATTTGGAGGTATATTTATTCAAGGACGAGTTGCCTAGGGTTTCTGCTATTCAAGAGGGAAACTCCCTTGGAAGATTCAACATTTGGAGAGGTTGGCCTTGGACGTTGGGCTTGAGACTTTAGGAGGAGGATCACACTACCCTGATCTATCATCTGACCAAGTTTGGGCTCATTTGGAGTCATCTTCCATCAGGGCCGAATTATTGAGGGTTTTAGTCTTCTCTTGGAGCGTGGCTTCTTCAGCTGGCGGGTTTGTATTCAGATCTGCTTGGTATTGGTCTTCATTTCTTATCCATCCTTTGGAGGCTTCTTTGTATTGACAGGAGCATTTTGTAGCAGCTCATACTTGTTGTCTACTAAAGCCATCTGAAGATTATTCCAGATCTGCTCTTTCTATTGTATCTAATTTCTGCTTCTATAATAAAGGTCAGATCTTTGCTTGTATTCTATATCTTGAGTATATTGTGATCTTCATGTGTTGAATGAATCTTGTATGAACATACTTAATATCTGGAAACTTCAATAAAACACCTGCACATCCTACACAACCGAGCTAGTTAGTGGTCTCAAGCGACAAATTTGGCTTGGGATCATTAGAAAATTACAGCAACAAACAATAGACACCGTTTCACTTCACATCAACTCCAATACACTAGGCAATGCAAGAGAGAAGAAACCTAATATATGGAAACAAGTTCCATCCCTTCAGGGCAATATTTTCATGCATAAACCAGATATGAAATCACCGCAATCAATGGAGGTTTACAGTAGAAAATCTGTCCTAGTCCCTTCAATATAAATGTTAAAATCCGTAACAATTTCAGCATTAACTCATGACGAATCCACAAGACAAAGAATTGCTAGAAACCTTGTAGACAATCTTAACTGAAAATCAAATCTGCAATAAGACAATTTTGGACCCCTCGGAACCTCATATACATCCAGATAAGACGAGATGGAGTTTATGTGCATACTCTCATCACTCACAAGCTCGTAGAAGACTTCAAGCCCTCCAAAACCCTAGGTAGGGAGAACCAAGGAAAACCAGGGATAGACCAAAGATACTCCAACAAGGTACAGTCACCATTGGCAAGCCCTAATTGGCTAGGTCCAAGGTGTCTCCTCTTTTTTTCCTCCTTAAAAAGTACAATTTAGGGTTTATCGCCCAACAATAACTCCAATGCCTCCTTGTGGATCAAGCCACGAGTGTAGCCTCAAGACTGCTCCAAGAAACATTAGTGCTCCTCCTCTTACATCTCTAACCCAAGTGTAAAGAAGAACAAGAAAAAGCGGGTAATCGATTATCGGATCGTCATCCTCGACATCTTGCTCCCAAGATGAAACCTTGGTATCTTACAAGAACAAGCTCCCAACAAAAAGGTTTTCTTCTCTCTTCATGACTTCTCCTTCTGTTTCCTCGAGAATCTTGGCACCTTCCTCCTATAAGAGAAGTACAAAAAAAGAGTACAATGATGACGATAAATGAGTCTCTCCTTCCTCTATTTATGTCAGAGGTGAATCGAGGTCATCAATGACTAGTGGACCTCGTCCGATACAAGCGACCTACAATATACAAGTAGTTCCATATGGGTGAAGTGCTACCTCTACAAGTGACCCGTGTGAAGCTCCAAGGTGATGTCAATAAATGAGCAAGGGTCCAAGGCATGAGTGCTACCCCCAAGGGTCCGAAGTTCGGATTCATCTCCAAGGTCATGTGCATCCTCAGGGAGCACCACAATTACATGTTCTCTTACTCAACCCAAAAATCCTCAAGTCAAGTGTAAGGCTCCATGCAAGCAAGACATTGTCGTCTCTAGGGCTCAACTCCCACCTCCAGAATGTCTAACACTCATCGTCCAATGCAGTCGCCCTCCAAGCAATCAACCTCCCTTCACGTGTCTACTTAATGAAGAAGTCACCAGGGTCCATAGGTATCCAAAGCTCCAAGGAAGTGTAGAAATTCTAAGGTACTATCATGCTGCCAAAACAGGTCTATCCTTGACCTTTATTTTGGCTTTAAGTTCATAATCTCAAAACTCTATTTTGCGGTCTTTTTAGGACAACAAACTGTTTAGTAACTTTTTGTTGATAATATTGGTGGTAAAATGTCCTTTTGAGGTGCCCTTGCAAGTGTTTTCATACCCCAATGTTAGCACATGCAATATACTCAAAACAGATAACACTCCTCATGATCTTTACAACTCTAACAAGATGATCTAAACTCTAAGCATGCATGAAACGAACACAAGTATTTTTGGTCAACATGAAAACCAGTTTGGTATGAAAGTATATATAATGATGATCTAAAGCATGAGATACAACAAGTAATACAATACAAAGGAACCTGCATACATAACAAGCTCTTCTTGAGCCTTGCCAAAGGATCTAATGAGATATGCGCCCAAGCTTAACACACCCTCTCCCTTTGTTGGTCTATCCACTGAAGTGAAGCGCCCTCGTTCCTCTTTGACCCAATGAAGAAACCCCACCACAAAAATCTGCTCTTGTGTGTTGCCTCTCCACTGAAACAATCATATCTGACTTCCTCCAAGTATTGATCCTCCCTGCTAGTCGTGTGCCCCCCTCCAAGAAAGTGTGATCACCACAAATAATATGGCCCCTAAGCCTCCATGATCCCTCCATGAATGAAGACGCCGAAGATCTCCTCTCCCAATTCTTCCATTCCCATCTTCTTGCCCTTCTCCAAACTCTCTTGGTGAACATTCAAGTGAATTTACCTCCAAATGCCCTTTGTTCCCTCTTTATAAAAATCATAAGGAAACCTAGAAATGGATGGATGAGATCATACCCATCCCATTTCTAATCAAAGGTTGAGATCTTCCAAAAAGAATCTCAACTCAAAACCCACTTTGGCTTAGTTTCCTTATTTCTTTTTATGTCCCTCAATTCACCCATAAAATGAATTAATAGTCTCTTTTGACATAAGTGACATATTTCACTGTGACTTAAATCTCTTAAGTCAAAGTGAAATTAGAATCATAAAGTAAAGTAATGAGTGTAATAGTCTCCCCCTTTGTGTTTAGAGACTCACAAACACAAAGGACCACTTTCCAAGGTAAACAAATCTCAATAGGAAGAATGTCATGTAAGCATCCGTTCAGGGTCTAGCAACCAAGAGTAAGCCACCTCCAATGTGCGAATCCATCTTGGAACACCAAGGGTCTACCATACACTATAAACCTGACATCTCATGAAACACCCACAAACATAGTGTAAACACTTCCGAAGTAACATTAAAAGCTAAATGACTCATACCATATTTATAATCAAGGTGTATGCTAACTTTTATTAGCTTGCAATATGCACACAAACACAACACAAGAGACATAGTGATCTCATGTTGTGACCCGTGTATGGCCGAATGCCTTTTAATGTAGTTGAAACCATGAAATAAATTGTTAACCAAGCTATGATTTTGTTTTCTTACTCTTATATCATGATTTTCCAACACTTGTTATGATTTTCTTCAATGTATATATTTTCATTTAAATTGCCACTGTATTTAAAGTGTTCTGATTCTGCTTTGCATGCTTTTATTTGCACAGCTCCTAAATTAGCCACGAGGATTCATGCGGATTTTCACCTGGAAAAATGAGAGTATGTTTCACCCTTGCTTGTTGGTCTTTTAGAATATTCTCCTTCTAGAAGAGTAATACATTCTATCTATCTATTGGGTTTGAGGTGATTGTTGTCACTGGTAGGTTTTGATTTTTTTTTTTGTCAATTTGCAAAATCTTTTGGTTACAACATGAATTAGAGTTGAGTAATTAGTAGATACACGAGAATGTATATGTATTTTAATATGCAAGGTTCATGACTTTCTTTTGTATTTTTTGTGTTTTGTTACTGGGCTTACAATCCAGATAAATTCATCCCTACCTATGAAGAAACAAGAAGTTAAACCCAAGACGAAGGACTTCCAAGGTAAAGAAAGGAATGCATGAAGGGTTAAGTGGAAATAAGTTAGGTAGGGGTATCGAAGATTAAAAGTTCCTTATCATTTAGCATATCGAGCTTATTGCTTATGTTGATGCACGAGTAGTGGAAAAGTTTGATTGGAGTTACATGCACACACACACTTTGATTTTAGATTGATGTAGTTCAACTCTTTTGAAATTCCATGTTCATGTGTTTCACTGTTCTTTTTATAGGAACAATGGAGAGTCAGAGAAAAATCGGTTGTTGGAGAAATCATGGTGCGACAAAGAAAGAAAGAAGGGAAAATTTCATTTGGAGTTACACGTGCACACATATACACTTTGATTTTAGATGTATGATGTTTAACTTTTTTGAAATGTCATAGTCATGTGTTTCACTGATCTTTTCATAGGAACAATGGAGAGTCGGAGCAAAATTGGTTGTTGAAGAAAGCATGGTGCGACAAAGAAAGAGGTAAAAGAAAATTTCATTTGGAGTTACACGCGCACACATATACACTTTGATTTTAGATGTATGATGTTCAACTTTTTTGAAATGCCATGGTCATGTGTTTCACTTATCTTTCGATAGGAACAATGGAGTGCCAGAGCAAAACTGGTTGTTGGAGAAAGCATGATGCGATAGAGAAAGAGCTAAAGGAAAATTTCATTTGGAATTACACACGCACACATATACACTTTGATTTTAGTTATATGATGTTTTTCTTTCTTCACTGATCTTTCGATAGGAATAATGGAGAGCGGGAGAAAAATTGGTTGTTGGAGAAAATATTACACGAGAAAGAAAGAGGTAAAAGAAAATTTAATTTGGAGTTATATGCGCACACATTTACACTTTGATTTTAGATGTATGATGTTAAGCTTTTTTGAAATACCATGTTCATGTGTTTGGCTTATCTCTTAACATGAACAATGGAGAGCGCAAGAAAAATTAGTTGTTGGAGAAAGCACGGTACTAGAAAGAAAAGGAATGCATTTTGGAAAGCTCTTGCTCATTCACATCCCCCTCCTCTATACTCTTGTGTTGTGTCATGTTGTGTGAATGTGGAAGCGCTTCCCATGTCCCGTGATTGTTTGTTCTTGTGTTGTTGTTTGTTCGTATGTGTTGTGTCTGTATATATGCGATTGTATGTATGTGAAGTCGTGTTGTGTCGAGTCCTGAGGAGGGGGAATGTGATATATATTGGAATGAGCAAAATCCAAATCCAGATCATCTCGACCAGGAAAAGGCGAAGGAAGGAAGATGTTGCATCTCATCTCCCTCTGCCCCCTCTTTGGATTGCAGATTCTCCATTCTAGGTATTATTATTTTCTCAAAATCTTTTCTTTTCATTCGCCTCTTCATATAATTCATTTGAATAGTCTCGATATGTTATTTATCAACCCCAAACGAATAACCTAATTAAGTAATCAGATGTTGGATCTTTCTGTTGATGGAGATCAAATTTGTTTGTCTCTCTACATACTCTAGGGCTTCTTGTAGCATCGCAAACACATCACGTTACTCAATTCCTTCTTCCTTGTCCCCTAGCCCTCCTTCTCCTTGTATCTTTTCTTGCTACACTTGTTCGTCCTCCCAGTGAGAGCAATCACTTCTACTTCCTCTTGCTGCATTGAATGGGACTATGACCCGAGTTCTTTCTGCAGCAGGTCATCCTAGAGCCTGTTGAAGGTCGGTAATGTCTCTTGAGCATGGACGCCCTAAACAAAAAACCTCCAAGATGGTAAACCCATTCAAGGGAACAAACACCAACTCGCTATCTTGCACCTCCGTCCCAATGGCACTCAACTGGTCTCTCAACTCTATGATCCCGTCCATATAGCTCGCCAAATTATCTGTCTTGGCCCATGGGCATGGCCCAGGGTTTGTTTTGAAAAACCAATCAAAGCCCGAGACATATCCTTGATGGTTGTCTTGTCTACCCTATGAGCTACGAAGAGATTCTTCATCGAATCGCGAAAGGTTGTATTTGCCTTGGCTGCCTCCTTGTTATGAACATTCAACAACTCCGCATCAATAGGTGCAGCAATCGAGAAACTATCGAGAAACATTAGAACAAACCAATCAAAGCTCAAGACATCTCCTTGTTGGTCGTCTTGTATGACATGTGAGTTATGAAGGGATCCTTCATAGAATCAATAATGGTTGTCTTTGCCTTGGCCACCTCCTTGTTATGAGCATCCAAGAACTTCGCATCGGCATGTGCTGTAATCTCTTTCTCAACGTGTTCTGAAATCATGGCTTCCTCCGTAGGCATCCGTGGCTGAAGCTTACGAGGGATGAAATTGGAAACTCATTCCAACTTATCACATTTTCTAAGTGCAATGGTGGAAATCTGTGCAAGATCTAAATCCACCTCAAAACAATAGTTAACAATTATGAAGTAAGACAATCCCTTCTAGGGCTCATACGCTTCATTCAAACGTCCTAGGGTTTCACACCCAAGCAACCTGCACGAGGTTAACCTACGAATCTCAGGAAAAACGCAACTGAAACACCAACTCCTCCTTCACCAAAAGAGTGATTTTAGCAGGAAAGCTCCGATAATACGTAGAAATTTCATGAATTGAAATTTCATGACGAATCCACAAGACAAATAACTGCTAGAAACCTTGTAGACAATCTTAGCTGAAAATCAAATCTGCAATAAGACAATTTTTGACCCCTCAGAACCTCATATACATCCAGATAAGACTAGATGGAGTTTAAGTGCATACTCTCATCTCATCACAAGCTGGTAGAAGACTCCAATCTCTCCAAAACCCTAGGTAGGGAAAACCAAGGAAAACTAGGGATAGACCAAAGATACTCCAACAAGGTACAGTTGCCAATGGCAAGCCCTGATTGGCCAGTTGCAAGGTGTCTCCTCTTTTCTTCCTCCTTAACAAGTACAATTGAGGGTTTATCACCCAACAATAACTCCAATGCCTCCTTGGGGATCAAGCCATGGGTGTAGCTTCAAGACTGCTCCAAGAAACACTAGTGCTCCTCCTCTTACATCTCTAACCCAAGTGTAAAGAAGAACAAGAAAAAGCGCATAATCGATTATGGGATCGTCATCCTCGACATATTTCTCCCAAGATCAAACCCTGGTATCTCACAAGAACAAACTCCCAACAAGAAGGTTTCTTCTCTCTTCATGACTTCTCCTTCAGTTTCCTCGAGAATCCTCGCACCTTCCTCCTATAAGAGAAGTACAAAGAAAAGAGTACATTGATGACGATAAATGAGTCTCTCCTTCCTCTATTTATGTGAGAGGTGAATCGAGGTCATCAATGACTAGTGGACCTTGTCCAATACAAGCGACCTGCAAGATACAAGTAGCTCCACACAAGTGAAGCG
>SNQJ01S0120858.1:12618-27233 GCA_010110895.2 Picea sitchensis
GTGATGTCAATAAACGAGCAAGTGTCCAAGGAATGAGTGGTACCCCCAAGGGTCCGAAGCTCGGATGCATCTCCAAGGTCATGTGCCTCCTCAGGGAGCAACACAATTACATGTTCTCTTGCTCAACCCAAGCATCCTCAAGTCAAGTGTAAGGCTCCATGCAAGCAAGACATTGTCGTCTCTAGGGATCAACTCCCTCCTCCAGAATCCCTAACACTCCTCATCCAATGCAGTCGCCCTCCAAGCAAGCAACCTCCCTTCACGTGTCTACTAAATTAAGAAGTCACTAGGGTCCATAGGTATCCAATGCTCCAAGGAAGTGTAGAAATTCTGAGGTACTATCATGCTGCCAAAACAGGCGTGTCCTTGACCTTTATTTTGGCTTTAAGTTCACACTCTCAAAACTGTCTTTTGCTGTCTTTTTAGGAATACAAACTGTTTAGTAACTTTTTGCTGATAATTTTGGTGGTTAAATGTCCTTTTGAGGTGCCCTTTCAAGTGCTTTCATACCCCAATGTTAGCACATGCAATATACTCAAAACATATACACTCCTCATTATCTTTACAACTCTAACAAGATGATCTAAACTCTAAGCATGCATGAAATGAACGCAAGTATTTTTGGTCAAGATGAAAACTAGTTTGGGATGAAAGTATATATAATGATAATCTAAAGCATGAGATACAACAAGTAATACAATACAAAGGAACCTATACACATAGCAATCTCCTTTTGAGCCTTTCCAAAGGATCCAATGAGATATGCGCCCAAGCTTAGTGCACCCTCTCCCTTTGTTGCTTTGTCCACTGAAGTGAAGCGCCCTCCTTCCTCTTTGATCCAATGAAGAAACCCCACCACATAAATCTGCTCTTGTGTGTTGCCTCTCCACTAAAACAATCAGATTTGACTTCCTCCAAGTATTGATGCTCCCTGCTAGCCGTGCGCCCCCCTCCAAGCAAGTGTGATCACAACAAATAATACGACCCCTAAGCCTCCATGAGCCTTCCATGAATGGATATTCCCAAGCTCTCCTCTCCCAATGCTTCCATTCCCATCCTCTTGCCCTTCTCCAAACTCTCTTGGTGGGCATACAAGTGAATTTGCCTCCAAATGCCCTTTGTGCCCTCTACATAGAAATCATAAGGAAACCTAGAAATGGATGGATGAGATCATCCCATCTCATTTCTAATCAAAGGTTGAGATCTTCCAAAAAGAATCTCAACTCAAAACCCACTTTGGCTTAGTTTCCTTATTTCTTTTTATGTCCCTCAATTCACCCATAAAGTGAATTAATAGTCACTTTTGATATAAGTGACATATTTCACTTTGACTTAAATCTCTTAAGTCAAAGTGAAATTAGAATCATAAAGTAAAGTAATGAGGGTAATAGTCTACCCCTTTGTGTTTAGAGACTCACAAACATAGGGGACCACTTTCCAAGGTAAACAAATCTCAACAGGAAGAATGTCATGTAAGCATCTGTCTTTTTATGTCCCTCAATTCACCCATAAAGTGAATTAATAGTCACTTTTGATATAAGTGACATATTTCACTTTGACTTAAATCTCTTAAGTCAAAGTGAAATTAGAATCATAAAGTAAAGTAATGAGGGTAATAGTCTACCCCTTTGTGTTTAGAGACTCACAAACATAGGGGACCACTTTCCAAGGTAAACAAATCTCAACAGGAAGAATGTCATGTAAGCATCCGTTCAGGGTCCAGAAACCAAGAGTAACCCGCCTCCAATGTGCGAATCCATATTGGAACACCAAGGGTCTACCATACACTATAAACCTGACATCTCATGAAACACCCCCAAACATAGGGTAAACACTTACGAAGTAACCTGAAAAGCTAAAACACTCCTACTATATTTATAATCAAGGTGTATGTTAACTTCTATTAACTTGCAATATGCACACAAACACAACACACGAGACATAGTTATCTCATGTTGTGACCTGTGTTTGGCCGAATTCCATTTTAATGTAGTTGAAACGATGAAACAAATTTTTAACTAAGCTATGATTTTGTTTTCTTACTCTTATATCATGATTTTCTAACACTTGTTATGATTTTCTTCAATGTATATATTTTCATTTAAATTTCCACTGTATTTAGAGTGTTCTGATTCTGTTTTGCGTGCTTTTATTTGCACAGCTTCTAAACTAGCCACGAGGACTGTTGCGGGTTTTTACCTGGGAAAATGAGAGTATGTTTCACCCTTGCTTGTTGGTCTTTTAGAATATTCTCCTTCTGGAAGAGTAATAAATTCTATCTATCTATTGGGTTTGAGTTCATTGTTGACTCTGGTAGGTTTTGATTTTTGTTTTTGTCAATTTGCAAAAGATTTTGGTTACAACATGAGTTAGAGCAAAGTAATTATTAGATTCACGAGGATGTATATGTATTTTAATATGCAAGGTTCATGAATTTCTTTTGTATTTTTTGTGTTTTGTTACAGGGCTTACAATCCGGATAAATTCATCCCTACCTATGAAGAAGCAAGAAGTTAAACCCAAGACGAAGGACTTCCAAGGTAGAGAAAGGAATGAACGAAGGCTTAAGTGGAAATAACTTAGGTAGGGGTATAGAAGACTAAAACTTCCTTATCATTTATCATATCGGGCTTATTCTTTATGTTGATGCACGAGTAGTGGAAAAGTTTGATTGGAGTTACATGCACACACACACAAACACAGACACACACATACACTTCAATTTTAGATTGATGTAGTGCAACTCTTTTGAAATGCGATGTTCATGTGTTTCACTATTCTTTTTATAGGAGCAATGGAGAGTCAGAGCAAAATCGGTTGTTGGAGAAAGCATGACGCAACAAAGAAAGAGAGAAGGGAAAATTTCATTTGGAGTTACACGCACACACATATACACTTTGATTTTAGATGTATGATGTTAAGCTTTTTTGAAATGCCATAGTCATGTGTTTCACTGATCTTTTGATAGGAACAATAGAGAGCCATGGCAAAATTATTTTTTGGAGAAATCATGACACGACAAAGAAAGAGGTAAAGGAAAATTTCATTTGGAGTTACACTTGCACACATATACACTTTGATTTTACATGTATGATGTTTAACTTTTTTCACTGATATTTTGATAGGAATAATGGAGAGCGGGAGCAAAATTGGTTGTTGCAGAAAGTATTATGCGACAAAGAAAGAGGTAAAGGAAAATTTCATTTGGAGTTACACGTGCACACATTTACACTTTGATTTTAGATGTATGATGTTTATCTTTTTTGAAATACCATGTTCATGTGTTTTGCTTATCTCTTAACAGGAACAATGGAGAGCACGAGCAAAATTAGTTGTTGAAGAAAGCACGGCACTAGAAAGAAAGGGAATGCATTTTGGAAAGCTTTTGCTCATTCGCATCCCCCTCCTCTATACTATTGTGTTGTGTCATGTTGTCTGAATGTGGAAGCGCTTCCCATGTCTTGTGATTGTTTGTTCTTGTGTTGTTGTTTGTTCGTATGTGTTGTGTCTGTATATATGTGATTGTATGTATGTGAAGTCGTGTTGTGTCGAGTCCCGAGGAGGGGGCATGTAATATATATTGGAATGAGCAAAATCTAGATCCGAATCATCTCGAATACGAAGAGGTGAATGAAGGAAGATGTTGCATCTCATCTCTCTCTCTCTCCCCTCTTTGGTTGCAGATTCTCCATTCCAGGTATTGTTTTTTTCTCAAAAGCTTTTCTTTTCATTTGCCTCTGTATATAATTCATTTGAATAGTCTCGATATGTTATTTATTAACTCCAAAGGACTAGCCTAATTAAGTAATCAGATTTTGGATCTTTCCGTCGATGGAGATCAAATTTGTCTATCTCTCCACATACTCTAGGGATTCTTGTACCATCGCAAACACATCACCTTACTCAAGTCCTTCTTCCTTGTCCCCTATCCTTCCTTCTCCTTGTAGATTTTCTTGCTACACTTGTTCGTACTCCCAGTGAGAGCAATCTCTTCTACTTCCTCTTGTTGCGTTGAACGGGACTGCGATCTGAGTTCTTCCTGCACCAGGTCATAATAGAGCCAATTGAAGATCGACAATGTCTCTCGAGCATGGACTCCCTGAACAAAAATCCTCCAAGATGGAAAAGCCATTCAAGGGAACAAACACCTACTCCCTATCTTCAACCTCTGTCCCAATGACACTCAAATGGTCTCTCAACTATGTGATCTCATCCATATAGCTCGCCACATTATTTTTCTTGGCACGTGGGGATGGCCCAGAGCTTGTTTTGAAAAACCAATCAAAGCACGAGACATCTCCTTGTTGGATGTCTTATCTGCCGTGTGAGCTACGAAGATATTCTTCACGGAATCACGAAATGTTGTCTTTGCCTTGGCCGCCTCCTTGTTATGAGCATCGAACAACTCCACATCAACAGGTGCTGCAATCGAGAAACTATCGAGAAACATTAGAACAAACCAATCAAAGCTCGAGACATCTCCTTGTTGGTCGTCTTGTTTGACCTGTGAGCTATGAAGGGACCCTTCATAGAATCAAGAATGGTTGTCTTTGCCTTGGCCACCTCCTTGTTATGAGCATCCAAGAACTCCGCATCGGCAGGTGCTGTAATCTCTTTCTCAACGTGTTCCTAAATCATGGCTTCCTTCATAGGCATACATGGTCGAAGCTTCCGAGGGATGAAATTGGAAACTCTTTCCAACTTATCACATTCTCTAAGTGCAATAGTGGACATCTGTGCAAGATCTAAATCCACCTCAAAACAATAGTTAGCAATAATGAAGTACCACAAGCCCTTCTAGGGCTCATATGATTCATTCAAATGTTCTAGGGTTTCACACCCAAGCAACCTGCACGAGGTTTACCTACGAATCCCATGAACAATGCAACTAAAACACCAACTCCTCCCTCACCAAAAGAGTGATTTCAGCAAGAAAGCTCCGATACTACGTAGAAATTTCATGAATTGAGATTTCTTTTGCAAGTTCAGGAATTTCACCTGCTTCGAGGTTCCACAGATTTAATCACTGCGAATTATCATTGTTAGGGTTGAACTGAAATATAAATTACAACAAAAAACAACAGACACCGTTTCACTTCACCTCAACCCCAATACACTAGGCAATGCAATAGAGAAGACACCTAATATATGGCAACAAGTTCCATCCCTTCAAGGCAATCTTTTCATGCATAAACCATATCTGAAATCACCGCAATCAATGGAGGTTTACAATAGAAAATCTGTCCTAGTCCCTTCAATATAAATATTAAAATCCCTAACAATTTCATCATTAACTCATGACGAATCCGCAAGACATATAACTGCTAGAAACCTTGTAGACCATCTTAGCTGAAAATCAAATCTGCAATAAGCCAATTTTGGACCCCTGAGAACCTCATATACACACAGATAAGACTAGATGGATTTTAAGTGCATGCTCTCATCTCATCACAATCTGGTAGAAGACTCCAAGCTCTCCAAAACCCTAGTTAGGCAAAAGCAAGGAAAACCCAAGATCGACCAAAGATACTCCAACAAGGTACAATCCCTATTGGCAAGCCCTTCTTGGCTAGGTGCAAGGTGTCTCCTCTTTTCTTCCTCCTTAACAAGTACAATTTAGGGTTTATCACCCAAAAATAACTCCAATTCCCCTTTGGGGATCAAGCCACATGTGTAGCTTCAAGACTACTCCAAGAAACACTAGAGGTCCTCCTCTTACATCTCTAACCCAAGTGTAAAGAAGAACAAGAAAAAGTGCGTAATTGATTATGGGATTGTCATCATCGACATCTTGCTCCCAAGATCAAACCCTGGTATCTCACAAGAACAAGCTCCCAACAAAAACGTTTTCTTCTCTCTTCATGACTTCTCCTTCGGTTTCCTCGAGAATGCTGGCACCTTCCTCATATAAGAGAAGTACAAAGAAAAGAGTACAATGATGACGATAAATGAGTCTCCTTCCTCTATTTATGTTAAAGGTGAATCGAGGTCATCAATGACTAGTGGACCTCATCCAATACAAGCTACCTGCAAGATACAAGTAGCTCCACACGAGTGAAGCGCTCCCTCTACAAGTGACACGTGTGAAGCTCCAAGGTGATGTCAATAAACGAGCAAGGGTTCAAGGCATGAGTGCTATCCCCAAGGGTCTGAAGCTTGGGTGCATCTCCAAGGTCATGTGCCTTCTCAGGGAGCACCACACCTACATGTTCTCTTGCTCAACACAAGCATCCTCAAGTCAAGTCTAAGGCTCCATGCAAGCAAGACATTGCCATCTCTAGGGCTCAACTCCCTCCTCCAGAATGCATAACACTCCTCGTCCAATGAAGTCTCCCTCCAAGCAAGCAACCTCCCTTCAAGTGTCTACAAAATGAAGAAGTCACCAGTTCCATAGGTATCCAATGCTCCAAGGAAGTGTAGAAATTCTGAGGTATTATCATGTTGCCAAAACAGGTCTGTCCTTGACCTTTATTTTAGCTTTAAGTTCACAATCTCAAAACTGTCTTTTGCTGTCTTTTTAGGACATCAAACTGTTTAGTAACTTTTTGCTGATAATTTTGGTGGTTAAATGTCCTTTTGAGGTGCCCTTGCAAGTGTTTTCATACCCCAATGTTAGCACATGAAATATACCCAAAACAGATAACACTCCTCATGATCTTTACAACTCCAACAAGATGATCTAAACTCTAAGCATACATGAAATGAACACATGTATTTTTGGTCAACATGAAAACCAGTTTGGGATGAAGTATATATAATGATGATCTAAAGAATGAGATACAACAAGTCATACAATACAAAGAAACCTGTATACATAGCAAGCTCCTCTTGAGCCTTTCCAAATGATCCAATGAGATATGTGCCCAAGCTTAGTGCACCCTCTCCCTTTGTTGCTTCATCCCTTGAAGTGAAGCGCCCTCCTTCCTCTTTGACCCAATGAAGAAACCCCACCACAAAAATCTTCTCTTGTGTGTTGCCTCTCCACTGAAACAATCAGATTTGACTTCCTCCAAGTATTGATGCTCCCTAGTAGTCATGTGCCCCGCTCCTATGGTGCACCCTCCTCCAAGAAAGTGTGATCACCACAAATAATACAGGCCCTAAGCCTCCATGAGCCCTCCATGAATGGAGATGCCCAAACTCTCCTCTTCCAATGCTTCCATTCCCATCCTCTTTCCCTTCTGCAAACTCTCTTGGTGAGCATACAAGTGAATTTGCCTCCAAATGCCCTTTGCGCCCTCGTTATAGAAATCATTAGGAAACCTAGAAATAAATGGATGATATCATCCAATCCCTTTTCTAATCAAAGGTCGAGATGTTCCAAAAAGAATCTCAACTCAAAACCCACTTTGGCTTAGTTTCCTTATTTCTTTTTATGTCCCTCAATTCACCCATAAAGTGAATTAATAGTCACTTTTGACATAAGTGACATATTTCACCTTGGCATAAATCTCTTAAGTCAAAGTGAAATTAGAATCATAAACTAAAGTAATGAGGGTAATAGTCTTCCCCTCTGTGTTTAGAGACTCACAAACACAGGGGACCATTTTCCAAGGTAAACAAATCTCAACAGGAAGAATGTCATGTAAGCATCCGTTCAGGGTCTAGCAACCAAGAGTAAGCCACCTCCAATGTGTGAATCCATCTTGGAACACCAAGGGTCTACCATACACTATAAACACGACATCTCATGAAACACCCCCAAACATAGTGTAAACTCTTACGAAGTAACCTGAAAAGCTAAAACACTCATACCATATTTATAATCAAGGTATATGTTAACTTCTATTAGCTTGCAATATGCACACAAACACAACACACGAGACATAGTCATCTCATGTTGTGACCTGTGTATGGCCGAATGTCTTTTAATGTAGTTGAAACCATGAAACAAATTTTTAACCAAGCTATGATTTTGTTTTCTTACTCTTATATAATGATTTCTAACACTTGTTATGATTTTCTTCAATGTATATATTTTCATTTAAATTTCCACTGTATTTAGAGTGTTCTGATTCTGCTTTGCGTGCTTTTATTTGCACAGCTCCTAAACTAGCCACGAGGACTCTTGCCGGTTTTCACCTGGGAAAATGAGAGTATGTTTCACCCTTGCTTGTTAGTCTTTTAGAATATTCTCATTTTAGAAGAGTGATAAATTCTATCTATCTATTGGGTTTGAGGTCATTGTTGTCTCTAGTAGGTTTTGATTTTTCTTTTTGTCAATTTGCAAAATCTTTTGGTTACAACATGAATTAGAGCTGAGTAATTAGTAGATTCACGAGGATGTACATGTATTTTAATATGCAAGGTTCATGACTTTCTTTTGTATTTTTTGTGTTTTGTTATAGGGCTTACAATCCGGATAAATTCATCCCTACCTATGAAGAAGCAAGAAGTTAAACCCAAGATGAAGGACTTCCAAGGTAAAGAAAGGAATGAACGAAGGGTTAAGTGGAAATAACTTAGGTAGGGGTATAGAAGACTAAACGTTCCTTAGCATTTATCATATTGGGCTTATTGCTTATGTTGATGCACGAGTAGTGGAAAAGTTTGATTGGAGTTACATGCACACATGCACAAACACACACACACACACACACACTTCGATTTTAGATTGATGTAGTGCAACTTTTTTGAAATTCCATGTTGATGTGTTTCACTGTTCTTTTTATAGGAACAATGGAGAGTCAGAGCAAAATCGGTTGTTGGAGAAACCATGGTGCAAGAAAGAAAGAGAGAAGGGAAAATTTCATTTGGAGTTACAAGCACACACATATACACTTTGATTTTAGATGTATGATGTTTAGCTTTTTTGAAATGCCATGGTCACGTGTTTCACTGATCTTTTGATAGGAACAATGGAGAGTCAGAGAAAAATTTGTTGTTGAAGAAAGCATGGTGCGACAAAGAAATAGGTAAAGGATAATTTCATTTGGAGTTACACGTGCACACATATACACTTTGATTTTGGATGTATGATGTTCAACTTTTTTGAAATGCGATGGTCATGTGTTTCACTGATCTTTTGATAGGAACAATGGAGAGCGGAGTAAAATTGTTTGTTGGAGAAAACATGACGTGACAAAGAAAGAGGTAAAGGAAAATTTCATTTGGAGTTACACGCGCACACATATACACTTTGATTTTAGATGTATGATGTTTATCTTTTTTCATTGATCTTTTGATAGGAACAATAGAGAGCAGGAGCAAAATTGGTTGTTGGAGAAAGCATGATGCGACAAAGAAAGAGGTAAAGGAAAATTTTATTTGGAGTTACATGTGCACACATATACACTTTGATTTTAGACGTATGATGTTTAGCTTTTTCAAAATACCATGTTCATGTGATGGCTTATCTCTTAACAGGAACAATGGAGAGAGCGAGAAAAATGAGTTGTTGGAGAAATCATGGCACAAGAAAAAAAGAGATTGCATTTTGGAAAGCTCTTGCTCATTCACATCCCCCTCCTCTATACTCATGTGTTGTGTGATGTTGTGTGAATGTGGAAGCGCTTCCAATGTCCTGTGATTGTTTGTTCTTGTGTTGGTGTTTATTCGTATGTGTTGTGTCTGTATATATGTGATTGTATCTATGTGAAGTCGTGTTGTGTCGAGTCCCGAGGAGGGGGGATGTGATATATATTGGAATGAGCAAAATCTAGATTCGTATGATCTTGACCAAGAAGAGGCGAAGGAAGGAAGATGTTGCATCTCATCTCTCTCTCTCCCCTCTTTTGATTGCAGATTCTCCATTCTAGGTATTGTTCTTTTCTCAAAAGCTTTTCTTTTCATTCGCCTCTGTATATAATTCATTTGAAGAACGCAATTGAAACACCAACTCCTCCTTCACCAAAAGAGTGTTTTCAGCAAGAAAACTTCGATACTACGTAGAAATTTCATGAATTGAGATTTCTTTTGCAAGTTCAGGAATTTCACCTCCTTCGAGGTTCCACAGATTTAATCATTGCGAATTATTATCGTTAGGTTTGAACTGAAATATAAATTACAACAAGAAACAACAGACACTGTTTCACTTCATATCAACCCCAATACACTAGGCAATGTAAGAGAGAAGACACCTAATGTATGGCAACAAGTTCCATCCCTTCAGGGAAATCTTTTCATGCATAAACCATATCTGAAATCACCGCAATCAATGGAGGTTTACAGTAGAAAATCTGTCCTAGTCCCTTCAATATAAATATTAAGATCCCTAACATTTTCAGCATTACTCATGACGAATCCGCAAGACATATAACTGCTAGAAACCTTGTAGATAATCTTAGGTGAAAATCAAATATGCAATAAGACAATTTTGGACCCTTGTGAACCTCATATACATACATATAAGACTAGATGGGTTTTAAGTGCATACTCTCATCTCATCACAACCCGTTATAAGACTCCAAGCTCTCCAAAACCCAAGTTAGGCAAAACCAAGGAAAACCCAAGATCGACCAAACATACTCCAACAAGGTACAATCCCCATTGGCAAGCCCTTCTTGGCCAGGTGCAAGGTGTCTCCTCTTTTCTTCCTCCTTAACAAGTACAATTTAGGGTTTATCACCCAACATTAACTCCAATGCCCCTTTGGGGATCAAGCCATAGGTGTAGCTTCAAGACTGCTGCAAGAAACACTAGAGGTCCTCATCTTACATCTCTAACCCAAGTGTAAAGAAGAACAAGAAAAAACACATAATCGATTATGGGATTGTAATCCTTGACATCTTGCTCCCAAGATCAAACCCTGGTATCTCACAAGAACAAGCTCCCAACAAAAAGGTTTTCTTCTCTCTTCATGACTTCTCCTTCGGTTTCCTCGAGAATGCTGGCACCTTCCTCCTATAAGATAAGTACAAAGAAAATAGTACAATGATGGCGATACATGAGTCTCTCCTTCCTCTATTTATGTGAGAGGTGAATCGAGGTCATCAATGACTAGTGGACCTCGTCAAATACAAGCGACTTGCAAGATACAAGTAGCTCCACATTAGTGGAGCGCTCCCTCTACAAGTGACACGTGTGAAGCTCCAAGGTGATGTCAATAAACGAGCAAGGGTCCAAGGCATGAGTGTTATCGCCAAGGGTCCGAAGCTCGGATGCATTTCCAAGGTCATGTGCCTCCTCAGGGAGCACCACACCTACATATTCTCTTGCTGAACACAAGCATCCTCAAGTCAAGTCTAAGACTCCATGCAAGAAAGACATTGTCGTCTCTAGGGCTCAACTCCCTCCTCAGAATGCCTAACACTCCTCGTCCAATGCAGTCGCCCTCCAAGCAAGCAACCTCCCTTCAAGTGTCTACTAAATGAAGAAGTCACCAAGTCCATAGGTATCCAACGCTCCAAGGAAGTGTAGAAATTCTGAGGTATTATCATGCTACCAAAACAGGTCTGTCCTTGACCTTTATTTTGGCTTTAAGTTCACAATCTCAAAACTGTCTTTTGTTGTCTTTTTAGGACAACAAACTGTTTAGTAACTTTTTTCTGATAATTTTGGTGGTTAAATGTCCTTTTGAGGGGCCCTTGCAAGTGTTTTCATACCCCAATGTTAGCACATGCAATATACTCAAAACAAATAACACTCCTCATGATCTTTACAACTCTAACAAGATGATCTAAACTCTAAGCATGCATGAAATGAACACAAGTATTTTTGGTCAACATGAAAACCAGTTTGGGATGAAGTATATATAATGATGATCTAAAGAATGAGATACAACAAGTAATACAATACAAAGGAACTTGTATACATAGAAACCTCCTCTTGAGCCTTGCCAAAGGATCCAATGAGATATGTGCCCAAGCTTAGTGAACCCTCTCCCTTTGTTGCTTCATCCACTGAAGTGAAGCACCCTCCTTCCTCTGTGACCCAATGAAGAAACCCCACCACATAAATCTACTCTTATGTGTTGCCTCTCCACTGAAACAATCATATTTGACTTCCTCCAAGTATTGGTGCTCCCTGGTAGCCGTGCGCCCCCCTCCTATGGTGCACCGTCCTCCAAGCAAGTGTGATCACCACAAATAATATGGGCCCTAAGCCTCCATGAGCCCTCCATGAATGGAGACGCCCAAGCTCTCCTCTTCCAATGCTTCCATTCCCATCCTCTTGCCCTTCTCCAAACTCTCTTGGTGAACATACAAGTGAATTTGCCTCCAAATGCCCTTTGCGCCCTCTTTATAGAAATCATAAGGAAACCTAGAAATAGATGGATGAGATCATCCAATCCCTTTTCTAATCAAAGGTTGATATCTTCCAAAAAGAATCTCAACTCAAAACCCACTTTGGCTTAGTTTCCTTATTTCTTTTTATGTCCCTCAATTCACCCATAAAGTGAATTAATAGTCACTTTTGACATAAGTGACNTGATCTAAACTCTAAGCATGCATGAAATGAACACAAGTATTTTTGGTCAACATGAAAACCAGTTTGGGATGAAGTATATATAATGATGATCTAAAGAATGAGATACAACAAGTAATACAATACAAAGGAACTTGTATACATAGAAACCTCCTCTTGAGCCTTGCCAAAGGATCCAATGAGATATGTGCCCAAGCTTAGTGAACCCTCTCCCTTTGTTGCTTCATCCACTGAAGTGAAGCACCCTCCTTCCTCTGTGACCCAATGAAGAAACCCCACCACATAAATCTACTCTTATGTGTTGCCTCTCCACTGAAACAATCATATTTGACTTCCTCCAAGTATTGGTGCTCCCTGGTAGCCGTGCGCCCCCCTCCTATGGTGCACCGTCCTCCAAGCAAGTGTGATCACCACAAATAATATGGGCCCTAAGCCTCCATGAGCCCTCCATGAATGGAGACGCCCAAGCTCTCCTCTTCCAATGCTTCCATTCCCATCCTCTTGCCCTTCTCCAAACTCTCTTGGTGAACATACAAGTGAATTTGCCTCCAAATGCCCTTTGCGCCCTCTTTATAGAAATCATAAGGAAACCTAGAAATAGATGGATGAGATCATCCAATCCCTTTTCTAATCAAAGGTTGATATCTTCCAAAAAGAATCTCAACTCAAAACCCACTTTGGCTTAGTTTCCTTATTTCTTTTTATGTCCCTCAATTCACCCATAAAGTGAATTAATAGTCACTTTTGACATAAGTGACATATTTCACTTTTGACTTAAATATCTTAAGTCAAAGTGAAATTAGAATCATAAATTAAAGTAATGAGGGTAATAGTCTCCCCCCTTTGTGTTTAGAGACTCACAAACACAGGGGGGCCACTTTCCAAGGTACCCAAATCTCAATAGGAAGAATGTCATGTAAGCATTCGTTCAAGGTGCGAATCCATCTTGGAACACCAAGGGTCTACCATACACTATAAACCCGACATCTCATGAAACAACCCCAAACATAGTGTAAACACTTACGAAGTAACTTGAAGAACTAAAACACTCATACCATATTTATAATCAAGGTGTATGTTAGCTTCTATTAGCTTGCAATAAGCACACAAACACAATACACGAGACATATGTTAATATTATGGTAGCTTCGGGAGGTATGAACCTCCATTGTGACCTATGACGAGATTAGAATACTCCGAAAGGAAGCAAATAAGTGAAGGAAACCCTAGACAAGTTGTCGGCTACAGAAATATATTTAATATGAATTTATTAATACCCAGAAGGAGAAGTCGGCCCCAGTTAAACTGCCCAAACTACTATAAATACAGGGTGCCAGTTCTCATTATTCTCATCTCAGCAGTTGCAGAGAGAACTAAATTTGCGCAGGTGCAGTTGCAGCTTGTGCGCAAATTTCTCGGAAGGTGTGCGCTAGCCTCTGGGTGGGATTATTTGATCATCTTGGGTTCTATTCTTTCTTGGTGCATTAGCATTTCTTGGCTATTGGACTGCTACCAGGATTCTCTTCTCTGTCAAGGTCAAGGTGCTCGGAAGGTAGCTTCGGCTTGTGGTTGGGTGACGAGGGTATCGTCAATGGTAAAATGAGCACAATCTTCTATATTCTAACAGGTTATGGGTCCACACCCCCTTCAGTCAACCTAAAACACTGGAAGGAAGCATAGCCACTAGATATTGAGCTCGTTGAGGAACTTCCGCTAGGGTTACTAGCAAGAGAAGCTTCCAAAAACACTGCAGCCAGGGTTACTAGCAGAAGCATTTGCAGAAACCCTAAATCTCTGATATGACACCTTGTGATGCAGCATCTCGCCCAAGAAGTAGATATTCAAATGCTCCCTAACTCAGCGCACCTCTTGGCTCTCTCAGAAGACAAAAATGACGAAGTTGAAGTTTTGGATCAAGGCATGACCAGTTACCAGTCAACCTAAGACATGTATGAAATAATCAGTGTTTTACACTACTCGATACTCACCGGGACGATTGAATATGATATGTGGATAATCGATAGTGGAGCTTCCAGGCACATGACAGGAGATCAAGCCAGTCTCTCAAATCTAAATGAGAGAAAGACATCATACAAAGTAGAGATTGGAGACAAAAGCACTTACCCCGTCGAAGGATTTGGATAAGCCTCCGTCAAGTTGGAATTAGGTAATCATGTTCACTTAAGCAATGTTTTATATGTACCTGGTTTAGAAAAGAATCTTGTATCAATATCATGTTTAGAAGACAA
>SNQJ01S0120859.1:0-10146 GCA_010110895.2 Picea sitchensis
CCATTGATGTTGATAAGAAAGTCAAATGGGATAATAGGAATGACGAAGCATGTGGATTAATCCGAATGTCCATCTCTCATGATTTAAGGTTCCACATTCAATCAATTGATCAACCCAAAGAAGTTTTGGACAAGTTTGAATCTCTGTTTGGTAAACACAATATTATTCGAGCACAACAGTTAGAAAATCAAGTACTGAATTTAAGTCCAAATGATTTTTCTTGCATTGAAGACTATCTATCTAAGTTTAAAACAGTCATAACTTTATGTGAAGAATGTAAGATAAAGATAGAAGAAGATCGTTGCATCTATATTATTCTTTCTAAGCTAGGTAGTGCATATTCTGTGTTTGTATCTACCTTTTATGCCATGCTAGAGGCTCTACGGACAGCGTATAAAAAATCCAGTCTTGAGAACTTTTGTGATGCTTTGATTAGAGAGCAAGATAAGCTTGTACAAATTGGAGTGATCAGCACTGCAGGTACCTCCAACAAAGCTTTATTCATCCATCAAAAAGATAAACCCAAGAATCCCAAGAAGCAACATCATCGCCACAGAAACAAGCAATATAAGGGTCCCAAACCCACTCAAACAGCTTATGCTCCTAATGGTGACAAAGGAGAAAAATATAAAAGTAAGAAGACTGGCAGACATTGCAATTTTTGTGATAAATATGGTCATGATGAATCCAAATGTTTCAAGAAGATGGTATCTTTAGAAGCAGCGATGAAGAAGCACAACATTAGTATTGATTCTACTTCTTCTTCTTCTCATGGATATGCACTTTCTACTTCTAGTTTCTCCTTCAATACAACTTCTACTTCTTCTTATTATGAGTGGATTATTGATTCTAGAGCATCTTATCATATGGCTAAGGATAAAGACATGTTTTATGCCCTAAATGAATGTAACACCAAGAAAATATTTGTTGGTGATGATAGATCTCTTAGTGTTGAAGAATCTGGAACAGTTCAAGTAGAAAATGGCCATTTCAATGATGTATTATGTGTTCCAAGTCTTTTTTGTAACCTTCTATCAGTATATCAAATCACTCATTCAGGTGAAGGTAAAACCGTAGAGTTTTCACCTCACCAAGTTGTAATCAAGAATCTAAAATATCCTAAGCATGTTCTTGCAACTGGAATTGTTGATGATATTACCAGGTTGTACAAGTTTGACAACTTTCGGTCATCATCTTTTTCATCAGTTTTTGTTGCTCGTAGCGATGACTTGAGTAAACATTGGCATGAGCGGTTTGGTCATCTAAACTATTGCTCATTGAAACAACTATGTAATCAACAGACGGTGACTGGTCTTCCTCTTGTTTCATGCAGAGATGGTGTATGTGTCGGTTGCGTTCTTGGCAAACATCATCGGGACAGCTTTGACAAATGTGCCTCTTGGAAAGCCTCGGGCCCTTTGCATCTTGTTCACAATGATTTGTGTGGTCCACTCTCTTCTCCTTCTTTTTCTGGGTGCAAGTATTTCTTAACTTTCATTGATGACTTTTCCAGACATACTTGGGTTTACTTCTCAAAACTTAAGAGCGAAGTTTTTGACAAGTTTTTGGCCTACAAGGCCCTTGTAGAAAAGCAATTTGGACATCAAATTCAAAAGTTAAGAACAAATAATGGAGGCGAATATGTGAACAATAATTTGACAAGTTACTGCACTACACACGGCATCCAAATGCAACACATTGTTCCATATACACCACAAAAAAATGGTGTTTCTAAGAGAAAGAACTGCACATTAAAAGAAATGGCTAATTGTGTGATCCAATCTAAGGGATTAAGTCTAAATTATTGGGTGGAAGCAATCAACTATGCAAATTACATAGTAAATCACACTCCCACAAAGGCTCTTAAAAATATAACACCGGAAGAAGCTTGGACTAAAATTAAACAACATGTAAGTCACTTTCGTGTATTTGGCAGTATAGCATGAGCTCACATTCCTGATGAGAAAAGGAAAGCATTACAGCCTAAAAGTGAGAAGTGTATATTTGTTGGTTATTCTGAAGATGTCAAAGGTTAAAGACTTCTTCAACCACATTGGAATGAAATTATTATTAGAAGAGATGTTAAATTTGATGAAAATATCCTGGCCTGCGAGCCTAATTCAGCGATTGTGCCTTCTTCAACCTATGAGCCATCTTCATCATTTGTGCCTTCTTTTGTTCCTATTCTAGTTTCTTCTTCAAATGATGACAGTGAGGATGAAAATCCACCTCCGCCTGCTCATCTTCCTCCAAATGAGTCCTTTGAACCTGAACCAACACCAGCTCCACAACTTCCTAGATGTGTATGTTCAACACGAGAAGCGGTTGGTGATCTTGTCGATGATCCTTCATATCAGTGTTAGACATGTTCACAGCTCCAGCGAACCTCTTCTCTTTTGGCTCAAGTTTCAGAGACTCATGATCCAGAGACATTTGCAGAAGCTTCAGGTCATTTAGATTGGGATACAACAATGAATGAAGAGTATTTTTCTTTAATGGCCAACGATATTTGGGATCTTGTACCTCTTCCAAAAGGAAGAAAACTTGTCAGATGTAAATGGGTCTACAGAACTAAGTGTGCATCAGATGGAAGTGTTGAAAGACATAAATATTGGTTAGTCGAAAGACATAAAGCTTGGTTACTTTCATGGGTGACAAGTGTCAACCCGAGCCCATGCAAATAAAACAGTTGAGATGAGTCGTGGTGAGGGTTTTTTTTTCTAGAATTCGACCCAACTGTCTGAGCGTGAACCCGTCCGACCTCTGGAAGAGTCCCAATGCATCTTTTGAACCGTATATCATGTCCAACCCCTTCAAGAGACCTCGTGCCATCCTAAAACTGGGGGGCGAAGTCTGTGTGTTGATTTCTGGGATAGCCTGTGTAGATTTCTGGAAAAAGCTGATGCACCCTCTGTCTGAGCAGATCGAGCCTATGTGTGGAGTCTCTATCCCAAAGCCATAACCGTGAGACCATCCTGTCATTGATGAGCCTGTTTGGAAAGCCCGTGTCTGTTTTTCCGTTGGTTGTTGTGGCCACGCAGTGCTGGACTGCGTGTGGCTTGTTGGCTAGTTAGTACAACACTCTCTCTAGGTGAGAGAGGTGGTGAAGTTGGAAGAACAGGTTGTTGGGCCTGTGAGCGACTCTCTCCAGGTGAGAGAGTGCGCAGAGGAAGGAGAGAACTCCTGGAAGGAACCCTATAGCTGCCACAGATCTCGGAGACTTTCGGTCTGGCCTGTTGCTGAAACCCAAGGCAAGGGAGGTTAGCAACCCAAGGACTGTCTAGGTGACAGAGAAGGTGTATACTCCTGGGGTGGAACAGGCATGTGGGGAAGGAGAGTCTGTGGGCAGTGGGCATAAGTGGTTCCTGGGATAGAATCCTTCCTTGTGACTGTGTGTTTTCCCTGTAACCTCAGCCTAGCCTAAGATTCCTTGCCTTGGGGGTGGAGCTTAGTCCCAGCTCGGGGGTGACCCACTGTTGAGCTTGATGAGCAGTGTGGTCTAAGGCTAGGAGGTTCGTGGAAGGCCTGCACCTGGTTGGTGGAATTACCACCCTTTCAAAGATAAGTACCAGACGATGTTTCAATTATGTTTTGCATGTCTGTGTATTTATAATTATCATGTATTCTGTTGTGCATATGTATTAATGTTAAAGCCATTGATTATTTATAATAGCAATAATTATTATGGTTGCTCTGAGTTTAAATGCGTTTCATTTGCTTAAATGCATGTCTTATATTTAGAATTAAGTATGAGATTGTTGTTCTGCGAAGTAGCGCATGCCCTAAGTGAAAAGGGGGTGTTACAGTATGGTATCAGAGCCAAGGTTTCGACGATGAGCCTAGATGGGCCAGTTGAGTGGTATTTGGACCGAGGGTTTGAGGAGAAATTGTGTCTGGAGGACCAATTTCAGACCTTTGAATGCTCCTGAGTGTCAAGGAGTTACTTGACTGTGCTTACAAATCCCAGGAGGTGTAGCGGTGTTATGAAACCGCAGCCGATGTGGTATCTAGCCACAGGGAGAGAGGACTCCACACCAGAAGTGTTGGAGCCGTAGGATCTGTTTGGGGAAAAGGAGAACTCTCGTGACCGTCAGATCTGGAAAACGTGCGCAGGGTTTAAAAACCCTTGGAGTTGCACAGGAACGTGGAAATCGCGATACGCGAAACTCCGAATTCGTCGGGACCATCCATCGGGGGGAACACGTGGCTGTCGAACGGCGTTTCGGCACACGGGAAACCAAAAGGGAAGATCCTTGTTTTCGCAAGTCGCGAAATAGCGAAACCCAAAATTTCGAAACAATCTACACCGTAGATCGTAAGATAGGAACTTGACCGTTGGATCAAGTGGAGGGGTAGACAGTAATTTTGGGATTTCAGTAAACGGAAGTTCGAGAGGTGTGGATGCATGAACTCCCGATGCCTGAAACCCCGAAACGTCGAAAGGATCTACGTCGTAGATTTGAGAAAGGTTTAATCGTTGGATTTCACTTGGAATGGATGTGGACACATGGGTGTGTACCACGTGCCAGTGGGACAAAAGAAAAGTGAGCATGGTGGGACCCGATGACGTCACCATAGATAATGTGGACCCTCCTGGGGTGCCACTCGCCATTGTAGATGTGGAGATAGTTGTGCTATGTGGGTCAGGAGAGTAAAGTAAATCGGAATGTTGGAATTCGGGAGTTGGAGTGACAAGGGGTTGAGAGTCTCGTGGACCGAGACCCCAAAGCCAGAAGTCCTGAAAGCGAGTGTGAGAGCCTTGTGGACCAAAACCTTGAAACCCAAAGTCCCGAAGTCCCGAAATTTGCAGAGGCGTCAGAGCTCAGAAAACTTTGTGAAGTCAAAATGTTTTCTCACTCACATTGGTTTATGAATATTATGATCTTGTTAAGGGTTTAAGGCCTGGCAAACTTCGGTTGACTGTACGTTATGTGTGCAGAGTTCAACGAGTGTCGGGACAACCGAAAATCGATGTCGAGTATGGAATTGGAAGAGGTATAGATTGCCTCCGAAACAAAGGACGAAAAGGTAGGAAGGAATGTCAACCTGGGAATCGAAGGATCAAACTCTAATGGGCACGGAAAAGATATGGATAAGGAGGGACATATGATGAAACTCATTGAGAGATTGCAGAAAGATGCCCAAGCTCACTGAGCTGATAACCGAAAGCTCATGAGGGTCAGGGATCAACAGGGTGAATTCAACTTAAAAATGTTGAAGAGCCTGGAAAGAATAGAAAGGAAATTGGAGAAGGGAAGTGACTCAAACAAGACAGAGAGTTGCAAGACCCCTGAGAGGAAAAGAAGATCAAGAAGTGTCAATACCCTTGAGAGAAAAAGAAGATCGAGGAGTGGTAGCAGACATCATCATCGCTCCCCAAAGCATTCCAGTAGGGAAGCGCACAGTATTTCAAGCCCGTCCCCTACTAGAAAACACCGAACATCTGGAAAGGATGAATTGAAAGGAGAGTTGAACAAGATCAAGCCTCCAACATTCGATGGAGAACATAAGAAGGAGGAAGATGATGAAACATGGTTGCTAGGCATGAGGAAATATTTCCAATTGCAGAATTATTCCCCTCATGCAGAAGGAAGAATTGTGATGTATCAACTAAAGGGAAAAGCATCCATGTGGTGGGATCAGTTTGTGCAGGTGCAGCACATCAGAGAGAAAGATATCACTTGGAAGGAGTTCAAGAGGTATTTCGAGAAGAAATACCTAACCAAAAGGTACTATGATAGAAATATGAAGGAGTTCTTCGAACTCAAGTTGGGCAGCATGACCATCGATGAATACGAATGAAGGTTTTTGGAACTACTGAAGTATGTTCCATTCATCAAAGATGAGGCTGTCAAGATTCAGAGATATTTGAGTGGACTGCCACCTTCCATTAGTGACAAAATCTAGTATGATGATCCCAAGACTATGGAAGAAACAATAAGAAGGGAAAAATGCTTGTATGAACAGCAAAGAGAAAGGCCTACTTTTCGAAAGGCTTGGGATGATCAGAAGAAGTTAAAGAAAGAGCAGAGGTTGAAGGGAAACAAGCCTCCCTTTTTCAGAAACAATCCTCAGGGATAGCCATCCTTTAGGGAGCCTAGGAAGGCGAAAGTGGATGAACAAATGCCCAGACCACCACCTATGGAGTGTTGGGGTTGTAAAGGAAACCATAGGTACCGAGACTGCCCCCACAGAAAAGATAAAGCTAGAATCGTCCACAATGTTCAGCAAGCTGAAACAGTGGAGGATATGGGTAGCAGGATGCCAAGGATCTACGTAGCCCTAGACAACAAACAAGAAGAATTTCAATTGCACATGATTGAAGTGGAAGGTATGATCAACAACCGACCATTTATTATTTTAATTGATTCTGGGGCTAGCCATAGTTATGTAGATCCTAGGGTGGTGGAAGGTTTTCATTTATCAAGAAGCAAACATGAAAGGTCTCGGTTAGTGCAGTTGACTATGGGAACCAAGAGGAAGGTCACTAAATTGGTTAAATCTTGTTCGATAGACATGAATGGATTGAGCACGAAGGATGAATTGAGTATTCTGCCTTTAGGATCCTATGACTGTTTAATTGGAATGGATTGGTTGGACCAGCACCATGCCCTTTTGGACTGTCATAACAAGAGGTTTACATGCCTGGATGAGGAGGAAAATTGGAAAATAGTCCAAGGAATTCCCAGAGTTGTGGTTGTTAGAGAAATCTCAGCCATGTAGCTGAAGAAGTGTTACAGGAAAGGTTGTCAATTATTTGCAGCCCATGTGGAGAAAGCATCCAGAGATGAAGTCTCAAGAATTAGAGACCATGAGGTACTCATAGAATTCAAGGACGTATTTCAGGAGGTACCTGGACTATCTCCGAAGAGAGACATCGATTTTTCTATAAATTTGATGCCTAGAGTAGCTCCGGTGTCGAAAGCTCCTTATAGAATGAGTATGCCAGAGTTGAAAGAGTTGCAATCGCAGCTCGAAGAGCTTATGAAGAAGGGGTACATTCACCCCAGCGTGTCACCTTGGGGTGCCCCGGTCTTGTTCGTGAAGAAGAAGGATGGGAAGTTGAGGTTGTGCATTGATTTTCGGCAGTTGAACAAGGTAACTGTCAAGAACAAGTATCCTCTGTCAAGGATCGACGATCTTTTCGATCAGTTGAAGGGTGCGGAAATATTTTCAAAGATAGATCTTAGATCCAGATATCACCATGTGAAAATAAAGGATGAGTACATCAGCAAGACCACCTTTAGAACAAGGTATGGTCATTACGAGTTCACAGTGGTGCCGTTTGGACTGTCAAACGTACCTTTTGTTTTTATGTGCTTAATGAATGGTGTATTCAGGGACTATTTAGACAAGCTTGTCATAGTCTTCCTAGATAACATTTTGGTGTATTCCAAGTCAAAGGAAGAGCACGAACAACACCTGGGGATGGTGCTGCAAGTGTTGAGAGAACACCAGTTGTATGCCAAGCTGAGCAAATGATCATTTTATCAAAGGCAAATTCATTACTTGGGGCATATTATTTCAAAAGAAGGGATCGTTGTGGATCCTGATAAGGTTGATGCCATTCAAGAATGGTCTGTGCCAAGGAATGTGGCAGAAGTTAAATCCTTTATGGGTCTGGCAGGTTACTGCAGAAGGTTTATAACAGGATTCTCAAAGATAGCTCACCCTATCACTTCCTTGCAAAGGAAGGAGAAAAAGTTTCAATGGACTGAAGAGTGTCAGAACAATTTCCAACGATTGAAGCAGTTGTTAACCAGCGCTCCAATCTTGAGGATTGCAGATCCGAATATGGATTTCGTGGTGTTCACAGATGTGTGTAAGGAAGGGTTGGGAGGAGTTCTCAGCCAAGATGGATTTGTAATCTGTTATGAGTCCAAGAAGCTGAAAGAGCATGAAAATAATTATGCCACTCATGATTTGGAGCTGGCAGCAATCATCCACGCTTTGAGGAAATGGAGACATTACCTCATGGGAAAGAGATTCGAATTGAAAACAGACCACAATGGTCTGAAATATTTGTTTGATCAGCCAACCTTAAATGCTAGACAAAGCAGGTGGTTGGAGTTTCTATGTGAATACGACTTTGATATCAAGCATATCAAAGGGAAGGAAAATAAGGTGGTTGATGCACTTAGCAGAAAGGTGCAAAACTTACATGCTTCAGCCATTAGCATGTATAGGACTGATATCAAGGGTAGAATTTTGGAAGCTGCAAATATTATTTGCAGTATAGAGACTTAGTAGCAAAGCTACAGCAGCGTGAGAGACCACAGAAAGAGGGAAATTACACCTTGGAAGTTGATGGAATACTTCTGTACAAAAACATAGTGTATATACCCAATGTCCAGGAATTGAAACTTGTGATTCTAAAAGAAATGCATAACGTGACTTATGTTGGACACCCTGGATATCAGAAGACTGTGGCAGCAGTCAAAAGCCATTACTTTTGGTCGGGTATGAAGAGAGAGATTGTTGAATACATCGCCAAATGTATGGAGTGCCAGAAAGTTAAGGCTAAGCATAGGCACCCAGCAGGTTTGCTGCAGCCTTTGCCCATTCCTGAGTGGAAGTGGGAAGTGGTGACCATGGATTTTATTACAGGATTGCCCAGAACAAGCAAGCAGCATGATTCGATCATGGTTGTGGTGTACAAGCTTACAAAAGTTGCCCATTTTATTCCGTTGAAAACCATTCACAAGGCAACAGATGTTGTTGATATCTTCTTAAAAGAAGTGGCACACTTGCACGGAATTCCTAAAACGATTGTGACTGATAGGGACCCGAAATTCACCTTGAATTTTTGGAAAGGACTGTTCAAAGGATTCAGAACGAATCTGAATTTTAGTACAGCGTATCATCCCAAGTCTGACGGATAGATAGAGAGGGTGAACAGAGTAATAGAGGACATGCTGAGAATGTACGTGATGGACAAACCATCAAGATGGGAAGACTACTTGCATTTGGTAGAATTCGCCTACAATAATGGGTATCATGCATCGTTGAAGATGAGCCCATTTGAAGCACTTTATGGAAGAAAGTGCAACACTCCAGTGAGTTGTGATAATCCAACTGACAGGGCAGTAGTTGGGCCAGAGTTGCTCAAAGAGATGGAAGACCAAATGATAAGAATTAAACAGAATTTGAAAGCTGCCCAGAACAGGCAGAAAAGTTATGCTGATTAGAATAGAACCCACAGAGAATTCAAAGTGGGTGATCATGTTTTCCTGAAAGTGAAAACTAACAGGAGTTCCCTGAAGCTGGGAAGTTGCGCCAAGTTGGCAGCAAGATTTTGTGGGTCGTTTGAAATCCTATAAAGGATTGGGCCAGTTGCATATAAGCTTGCATTACCTGCATCTATGACTGTACATAATGTGTTTCATGTTTCATTGCTTAAGAAATATATACCTGATGCTAATCATGTTATTGACTGGAATGTGGTTCAGGTGGAACTAGAAGGTGTCCTGCAAGTGCATCATGTGCGCATATTGGACAGGAAAAACAAACAGCTCCGGAATCGAGCTATAGGGCTTGTAAAGGTCCAGTGGACCTGGTACGGTCCTGAGGACACGACATGGGAGCATGAAGATGTTATGCGGGTAGAGTACCCGCATCTTTTTGAAAATTTTGAAAAGCTTGCAGAGACAATGTAAAGTTGCACTAAGGACGGTGCAGAAATAAGGGGAGGGGGATTGTAATGTCCCCAAGGCCAAGCCCTGTTGTAAATCATATTTGTGAAATGAATTGTAATTATGTTTTTATAGGCTGGTGAGACAAGTTAATATAATCGGGTGGGCTTATGTGATTGTTAGGCCAGAGAGCCTAAGTGTTGAAGGCCAAGAACCTGATTTTGTACATGTATCTATGCACATTATTAATAAAAATATAAACATCGCCGCGTGTAGACCGACCACGATGAATGAGTGATGGGGGACTAAGCTTCCACAGAGTGGGCAAGGGATTAGGGGTTGGAAGGTGGGAAGAGGGGCTAAGTGTTGAGCCTAGGGGGCTAAGCCTAAGGGCTTAAGTTCTTGGGGAATAATATTAAAATATTATTCCAAAAGACATATGAATATTATGTTTTATCCTAAGTTCTTTTTGGAAAGACAAGCAACTTCCAAATGGAAGGAACGCATGCTGAAG